>OX638363.1:21245625-21448958 GCA_951812935.1 Hermaeophaga mercurialis
GCCTATTAATGAGTTGTTAAAGTTATTCATTTCAAAAACAGACAAAACAAATAACTTATGTACGCATTTATTCATTTTTTTTACATTCTACTCACCGTCGATTATATTTTACTTTACTCGGAACACTCTGTATAACATGTAGAATTTTATGCATAGCATAATTCCTTCTGTATATTAAGTTGATACAGGCTTAGAATTATCTATCAAATAATATAACTGATAAAAAGTTTTAATGAAGATAACGAAATTCAACATTTACACTTGAAAAATAACTTTGTTAGAGTTCTTTGAGACTTTTTCAGAAATATTCTCTATTTCACAATTCACAACTTAAATTAACTAACTTAATTTTACAGAGACTTTATCTGAAAAGTCATTAAACTTGTAAACTAAAAATTTATATTTGTATATTTTAACTTGTGTGATGGGCTATAAAAACTTAAGGACTTGTGTTTCGGTGGGTTTGAGAATCTTTTTTAGAGCAGATTGTGTGATAATTATTCAATGAATTTGGAACGACTGCTATGTGGTTTGTTTGTCAACTGAGAATTTTAGTGAAATCACGTCTGATTGGTCAATTGTAAGCTCAATTAGTGCAATTTTTGTTAGTTAAGAATATCAGCAAGTTGTTGATTGGTTGATGTTATCATCCAGCTGGGTTTTCCCTACGTGACTGAAACTTCGTTTTGTAAGTGAAATTATTGGAGAAACTACATGGTGTACTATTGTGAGTTGAATATTATTTTAACTTGTTGAAATTGAGCAAATTTTTAGCATAATATATGATGGAGAAAAACCGATTTTATTGGTTACGTTAGGGAGAGAGAAATAGCAAAATTTTGTGTTTCAACTTCCATAAATTTAAAAGAATAAGAGATAACTTCTCTTGGGTATAAGAGTAGCATGACAAATGATTAATTTTTTATTCTTTTATATTTTTCCATGAATTATGTAAAAACTATTAAAAATTAACCTGAATTATTTAAAATATCCAATGTGTTTAAAGGTTGACCCATGTAATGCATCTACATGCCGGCATCCACACATTTTTTGCATTAATTAAATAACATTCGTTTAACGAAATTACAACGTTGTATAATGTAAAATAGTTCGTTTTATTTTAATGATTGATATGTGTGATCATTAGAACAGAATTGCCTATATTTCAACTTTATGGAAATGACATTAAAACGTCTTTGAACTTATTGCCTCATTTACATGTTTCACTTGTGTTTGGCTAGTCATTTTTAAAATAATTTGATAATCTTTCATAAACTCAATAATAATTTTAAATTAATTTCTATATGTCATTTACATTTTGCTTCTTATTCTTCTACTATGTGCTTTTTCTACTATGTGCTTTTCTATCTATTTTTATTCGATCTCCTCACTAAAACTGTGTTTCAATAATATTACATTCTTATAAAATTTTAACAAATTTTACCAAACTGGTAAACAGCAGCTTGATCCAATTATTTTTTCAACCATAGATATCAGGATTACCAAAATACTGTTTTCAGAGATTTTCGATGTACCGTTAAGAAAAAAAAATAGAAAAGGTCGTTCAGGGGTCACGCAGTAAAAGCTCAGGTACTTGTACCGTTCTCGAGAACGGTTATTTTAGTTATTTATGTATTAATTCAGTAAAGTTCGCCACACCTTGTATATGTTCACAAGTTGCACCACCGAAAATGAACCAAATAGAATATTTTAAAAATAAATTTTTAAATTACTGGTTTCAACTTAAAAACAGGTCGATTTTTATTCCAACAACATTTTTTTTAATATATGTTCAAACATAATACGCATCTCCCCTCGCCTGGGACACTATCATCAATACAATGTACCTACATAGAGAAAGAAAGTACTAAGTTTGACACATCATTAAAAAGGTAATTTTATACAGTATTCAGCCATATGATTGTCCGTTTTATTTTGGTTCCCTCTTGCGGGGCAAAAACTTTTACGTATTCCAAAATACGATGTTTCACTTGAAAGCTAATCTCAAAATTTTAATAAATTCAATAAAATTTGTTTTATTTTTGCATTTTTTTCACAAAAAAATTGTCTTGATATTTGGTTTGTCTGGTTCTCGACGCCGCACCCGGTATATGGTCCTTTCCACCGTTTTTGGCGGTAGTATCAGTGGCGGGTTGCACAGTGCAGTTCATAATTGTAGTAAAAATCCTATGTCGAAAAATTGTCTGATTAATGAAATATGACACTAAATTTTTTCTACATCTAGGCAACTCCATTTATCATATCCGACAGTTTCCAGATTTATTGCTTTGATAATGATTGGTAAAATTCTTTAACATTTAAAAAAATATTTTTCTGACAAAATAATTTTTTATAGTAATTGACCCATATCTACTGGTAAATTCGATTTTGAAACGTGCTGCTATGAGTTTCTTTTATCTCATTTTTTATCTTATCAAATGGTTTCCTATGTATGCCTGACCCTATAAGTGCTTAAAAAACGTGTTTTCGGCATCTTACACTTATCATTCAAGTACATTCCAAAAATCAGACGTATTGCTATGAAAGAGTTTGGTAAAATTCTTTAATATTTTTAACGCGGAAAATAGTATTTTCTATTTTAATCCAATCTATCTATTTTCTACGGTTTTGGTCTTATTGCTATACTACTTTATTGTTACAATTTTCTTGATGAAAACTTTGGAATGTAATCTTATCCGAATTATATTTACTTTCGCGCTAAATATTTGAGACACAATCATAAATTTCTTTTGATAAAGGTTTTTTCAATTTCGTATTGACTCACGCTTCAAATAAAATTGATATTTCTGGAAAGTGTTCGAGAGCTAAAGCTCTACATCAAAATTGGAATTTTCAACGTTCTAGTGAATAAAAGCTCTCATAAATTCAGTTCATAAATCCGGATATGTTGTTTGTTTATTTTTGGGAGAGTATTTGGAAATGAATAATTGCTTGGCAAATACTTCTTACACTCTAAAATGAATGATGGGCTCAATTTGAAATCAATTGTTTAACTGAATAATTGATTTACTGAGTTTAAATCTATTATAATAACTGCAAAATCATCAAACTCTTTAGAGCAGTCCTTAAATCGAACTTAACACAACTGGCCCTAAGGAGAAATTATTCTTGGGTATTCATAAAAGGAAGGCCAACAAAATATTATTAGCGTAGAAAGTTCTTGTAGAGAACTCTTCCAACAGTAAAACATTGCAAAATCTAGAGAGACACTGTTACTTAAGACACCATTTACATAGTTCTTCTGCTTCTTTTTTTATTTAATAACTTGCATTCTAGTACATCTGCTAGCACCTTTTAATCATTTGAATAGGTTTGAACTAAACTGTCAACTGTTGAAAACAGTTGCTATTCATTTCCCCTTGCTCTCTTCATTATGCAGTTTAACAGTAAGACTCACTTACCCTTTATAATAGTGTTACTAGTACATTTATTTAAACAAAACAATATATATAACCAACATTTTTGTTGATATCTACTACAATTATAGGCGCTTCATGTTTTTTAACATGTTCTCGTGCTTCGTTTCGCATTCAGAGTGTAAAAAAGTCGAAAAAGAGCATACTGGTGAGCTATATGTTATCTGGATCAAAAGTCCGAAGAAGACAAAAAATTAGAAGGAAGGTATAATTAGAGGAAAGCAAGCAAGAGCTAGAAATGTTGAGGTAGAGAAACAGATAAAAATTGAAAATAAATTCAAAACTCTGGAAGTGCACAAAGATGAAGCAGATGAGTTAGTAGGAATGAAGGTAGGCAAAAAGATAGAAAAGATAAGCAAAACACCACCAGTCATGCTGGAATGCAGAAAATGACATTGAATTCATAAAACAGGTGAGAAATACTATAAATTCTAATAATTTTTAATAGAGAAAACGTTAAAATTTTCACGGGTTCAAAAGAATTGAGAGATACACTAATAAGCCATTTAAAAATGAAATTTTTATACTGACACTGATAAGACGGATAAAGTTAAAAGGGCAGTATTGAAAGAGGTGCCTCATGATATTGACTATATTAAAGAACAAATTGAAGAGATAATGAAATTCAAAGTAGTAGATTTATATTTACAATTTACTAACAATAAAAAAAGACGATGATATCAAAAAAATTTATAAGATTGGAGAACTAGAAAATATAAAAACTAGACGACAACGGTGTAAAAGAAGGAATTTAACTGTAATATGGGGCCAAATTGTTAGCAAAAACGGAAACAAGTAAAACAATATGTTATAGTTGCGAAGGCCAACACACGGCAAATTACAAGATGTGCCCCGTATATTTACAAAACGTTGAAAACCAAATACAAGAAGTCCAAGGATTATTAAGAGAAATAAATAAAATGGTAAATTTAGGAAAATCAAAATTTCAAAACTAATTAAAGAAGAATTAAAAATGGCAGGAAGCTTTATGGAAAAAGCAAACATCGTTTTAAAATACGACGAAATTTATAATGCTAATTAAGTAAGAAAATATAAACAAAGTTGCAAAGTAAAAATGAGATAGATCTTTGATCAATATAAACTATCTAAATTTATGCAAGTACTGATTAACGCCGAAAGAATAGCAGACAAATAAAATAAGATAAACAAAACAAAATTGGAAAATTAATAAATAGAATAAGATATTTGATGTTATTTCGGAACAAATAATAAGGAAAGAATATTATTATTATTTAAAAGAACAGTTATTAAAGAATGAAAACAGGTACATAACGAAGATAAGTAACCCGCCCAATATCTGAGGAATAAGTGAAAGAGAGTGTCCTACAGATCTATTCTAGTCAGTAAATGACGACTATGTAATCCATTCAACCACGAACACTCATCCAATCACTGAACCACATTAAGACTGAAGAATGGTCAGTGGGCGATTTTTCTCTATATAATTTATCTGTTTTAAACAACTACTTACATCTATGTATTTTATGACTTGATTGTAAATTTACAGAATAACAAAAAACATGGTCTCAGTCAATAATAGAATGATTTTACTCTCTTTATTTTCCTTTTGGCATGACAAATCCATTATTACCATTTTACTTCAAACATTTTCCTCGAGCAGCTATAAAATACTTCTATATATAAATAAATTTCCTCTTTACTAACCACGAGCAAAGTCAAATATCAATTAGAAAACAAACACTTTTTCATGTATGTGTCAATTAGGTGAGTTGACTGTTACATTTATCACACGAAGTTTAACATTCGGGCATTCCAAATATATGTGATTGATGGACACAATATAATACACATGATTTATAGATCGCAAAGTGTGTGTAATTTATTAAAGTAATAAATCAAGGATTAACCATAAGTGTCCCCAGTTATTAGGATATTTTTTAACATTATTTCACTCTAGTTGTTTAGACAGATGATATAGATAATAATTGAGTTTTAATTGTTTCAAGTTTGAGTCATTTCGTGTCTTAAAAATAAAATCAATAAAAAATACTAATATTAATATCTAAAATGTATAATATAATATACAATATTACTGCTCTGCTACAAGTATCACTTTAAATCTCGAGTAAGGACCTTCGGCTAGCAGGGTATGGCACAACAATATCAAAATCAACTATGAATGTATCTCTAATTACCCTTATATTAAATACATAAAGTAAAATCCTTCTCTTATGTCCTTTAGTACACCATCGGGCAAAATATCGTAGTCTTTTATAAGTAATTACAATTTTATTGTGTGTTTAGGAGTAATTAAGACAATCACCAAATCTGCATTTGTACTGACAGTTTTACATGACCTAGTGTCTCCTAAGTATGGTCTAAGACCAAGATAAGTGCCAGGGCACAGTGCTGGAAATCACAGTGTTTTCATTGTTTTAATTTCAATTATTATTTTTTTTAACTCCTCCTTATGAATAATTGATAAATTAGAAGTTATAACATTTATATTATAAAAATAAAAAGCATCTTGATTCTTTTCGGTAAAAGAAATGTGTCCAATCGAAATATCTCTTAGACCTTTGTAGTATCAACTTGGCTTTCTTCAAAACTGTACAACAATCTTCTTCAAGGAAACAGCTTTGTGTTCTTTAGAAATTTTTGATGTGTGCACTTAAATTTAAATTTAAAATATATGTATTTACGTTTTTTTCTATATTCTTGTCGGAGTTTACTCCACTCTCTAAAGAAGATTGTTGTATGGTTTTGAAGAAAGCTAAGTTGATACTACAAAGGTCTAGGAGATATTTCAATTGGACAAATCTTTTACATATATATATATAACAGAACAAGATATAAAAAGCTAGCCGAAAACCAGATGTCTCAGTCCGAGGGAGAAAATGGCTGGACGCTATCCGACATATAACGACAGGTATTCTGCAGATCTCCAGCCCAACGATTAAGAGAAGATATCAATAAGAGGATATATTGGTTGTGCGAATGATGAGGATCGATTTGGAGATCGAGATTGGTGAAAAGAGAATCAGTGGCTTTTACGTTAGTACTGTAAAGGGCCCTATTCATTTTGAGATCGGCATTGATACAAGTTGGTAATAAGGTGCTAACATTTTTTGAATGACCTTGAAAACCTTTTATTATATTATATATATTATTTTATCTTCTCTGACAATTTTCTGATCTTTTAGGTCATATAATTGGTCACTAAAAATTTCACTTATGAGGTGCTAATATCCCTTGATACTTTTTAATTTTATTTTGAACATTGCAGTACAATATACAGAGAGGGCCACTGAAAAGGGTCCACCCAGATATTTGTCAGTATTTATTCCATTTTCTGGATTTGTATTTGGAGAACTCATCTTGTAGTTGACGCAACAGAGTAAGTGGCAGGCAGATTAACTAATAAGGACTTTCCCATTTACACATGCAAGTTTGCTGGTATGCTAAAGGCGTAGTTCAGTTTGTTGTATCTTATTTAGCTGGTTCTTTGTGTTTCTGCACTTCGTACGAAATATGTATCATTTTATGCATTCAATTATGTAATATTTGAGTTCAGTTATTTCTTAGGTAATATGTTAAAGTAAGTGATGTATTCTAATTAAACACTTACCTAAATTATATCAAAATAAATTCAGAATATTATTTAGTACTTATAATATTATTTGTTCTGTATTTTTGTAATCAGATAACAATATTTCATCATCCAAATATAATATTTTTACGCCATAAAGCTTTCCGAATAATAAATTACGTTCGATTAAAGCAAAAGTAAGTTTTAAGTCAAAAACTAGATTGCTAAAATATTTTTTAATACTTAGTATGTTGTATTAAACTAACAACATTCGCATATACGGCGTAAAACAGCTAAATGGAATAAATTCATTATTTCAATTATGGTATATATTTATAAAAAATCCTCAAGCACGTTAATTTTAGATTAAGATATGACATGCTTCAACGAAAAAATTCATCCCAACATTGATTCCCTTTCGAATAACAGTTATAAGCGCCCAATTTTTAAAGGGAAGAAGGGGCTATTCATTTTCTATTCAAAAATGTTAGTGTTTCCAAATTTATTGCAAAAATCAACATTAAAAAATAAAATATAATCATCTGATTGACAAAATTCGCTACATCTTACTAAAAATACATAACAATAAGTAGCAGTAAACGTTTCAAGCGGGCAGCAGGATAAAGTAGATATCCGATTAATTCGGCGGAAATCAGTTTCATTTGGGCCACGTACGACTGCAGGAATTATGCAATATTGCAAATGTTTAGTCGAAACAATCCGGATGCTCTATAAATTATTATAACTAATACTAATTAATATTTTGATATATCCGTCACCGCCATTGGTGTAGCAAGTGGGTAGGTTTATTAATGAGGAAATAAGAAAAACCAGTGTTTCTTTGGACAGTATCAATTAAAAAAAGACATAAAAATTTGCGATGTTAGTTTTGTTTAAAATAACTTTGCAAATTGTTGTGAAATTTAGAACTGTACATTAGTAGTTGTGATCCAATTAGAATATGTTATCCTAATCGTTAAAATTGCCACTACTGGTCTGCAGAAAATCCTCATTGGATAAGAGAAAAGCATACGCAATAACCTGAAAAAGTTAATGTTTGGGCAGGGATAGTTGAAACTTATGTTATTAGTCTCTTTTTTTATTGATGACAAACAATTTGAGTGTAGATAATAATTTAGCACTGTTACAAAATTATATCATGCCAAGTTTAGCAAACTTGTATCTTGATCCAACGAACTCCAGCGAATATATGGTTTAATCTAGATAGTTTAATCTATACAGAGTGTTTATAAAGTAACCTCCCTAATATTTTTTGGTTTTTGAACGAAGCATGTTATTTTGGCATAAGAGTTAACTTCAACTATTTCATGACGACGTCAGGACGACTACGAAGTCTGAAGTTTTAAATATCATGTGGGGTCGAGTGGCACCTTGTATTAAATATCTTTTTAAGCTCTTTGCATCAAAACAACAATTGTTTAAAAATACATAGACAAGGTGTCTACAATTATGCCAAAATGTAATTTTTGACATCTTGTTTTGGTCGCATTTCAATAAATTCCCCTATTAAAAATATAATAAGAGGGGGGTAACTGTTGAAACGCGCTTTTCTAATAAATATATATATATATATAACATAACACACAATTTGTGTACTATGCTACTGATTTTGGATTTTTATTTTCTTCGTTTATTCTTATAATTCATCACAACGTTTTAATCGACAACTATCTTTGTCCGTCTTCTAGTATTGCAAAATGTATATTATAACTTCTATAAAAACAAATGTACCCAAAATATTTCCATTTCTGTGTTTCAATATTGAAAGTTTTCGTTAACATCTCATAACCAGAAAATTTGCTGTAAACTCTTTGAAAATTTAGCCTAGATGTTCGACTTTCATTGCTGCCGTTCGAAATCCAACTAAATAAGAAAGTGGAATAAAAGGGCACAAATCAATTAAAAGTTGTGTTAACAGGAGCTGAGCAGGTATTAAAACTTTGAATCGCTTCAAAAACTCTATTTGGGTTTTTAATTAATGGTGTATTCAGAAACTTAGGCAGTACGCGAAAGGATTTTATTAGAAAAATTCCGGGTTATCCAGCTGGATTGATTGAGGATTGGAATTTTATTTTTAGGCATTTAATTATATACATATATATATATTTATATATATTTTATACCGTTTTTAAATTAAATTTATAAAAAACTATATTTAATCGTACTATTATCCACCTTGTTCTATCAATATTTCTATACATATGACATAAAACCTTATTCATATAGAAATCTTCTCTCCTTTCTATGACAGTTAATATAGTTAAAATTTGGTACCAGAGCTGATTTTATTATGTTTTGCTGACTGTCAGTTGTCAGTTGCAAGCTGTCAACTACCACTTATTTATTTATCCAGACAAAATATACCAGCCGTTAAGGTAAAAATGTTCAGGTCATACAACGAGTTATTTAACTATCTGTGTGACTTTTTAACCTATATTTTTGGCAGTTAATTAAGAATCTAATATATGGAATGCATAAGTCTTGTTGAAGTAGAAGGGTATATTAGGAATGTTTAGAAGAATTTTAATACCATCAGTTTTCACATTTTGGGACGCATACCATATTAAATATGAAAATAATACTCTGGTATTTAAATTTAATATTTTTACATTTTCTAATTTAACTTTAAATCTACAGCATATGTTCATAAAAGTAACAAATAATGATTAACTATTTCCAAGGAGCGGAAAACGCTAGAATTAGATGATATTATTGAAGTACCATCGTAAAATTTTGTCTAAACGTGTTATTTAATATTTCAATACCGACATTATGACATCTATTTTGGCCATTTCCAAAACCATTTCAATTAATTTTATAGTACCATTATTCTGCGAATGGTCAAATTTTAAATTATGCGCCATTTCAAATCGTATTTAACAGGTTACGACGTTTTTGTAATTATTACTGAAAATCGAATAACTAAATATATGGGTACCTTTTTAAAATTCAGTATTGGGATTTACATTACTAAATAAGGTTTAAAAATAAAATATTTATGGTCCGTACACATTTTATGCAAACAAGATTTTAAACTAGAAATATATATCGGATATTACCAACGTTATGAGAGTTTTCAAATAATTAATAAACGAAAAACCACAATGAATCAGCAGTTTTTCAAACGATGATATTTTTTCATTGTGTTCCCTTTTATAGTCCTATAATATTTGTTTTTTTGTTTTTGACAGCAACATTCGAGCCGATAGCATTAATTATAACTATATTATATATTTTAACTGTAAATTGCTTTTTAATAAAATATTTTAAACGTTACAAAATTGAAAAAGAAGATAGATATAAAAGTCCAAGTGTAACAAAGAGTTATCTAAATACTACAGTGTGACCAATCTAAATTGGAAACACCACCATAGTATCTGAAGTTATTAACCGAATTTTTTGTTTTAAATATTGGGCATCAAAAACTTTATTTGGAGACAAGGTTTCAAAGAGTTATTCCTATTTTTAAGGCACACTACGACATTTTTTCATAGTCAAAAATCCAAAAATCTTATTTGGGATTTTTTTATCAAAGAGTAGGTACGCCCTTTAACTCGGAAATATGTAATTTTTTTGTCTTCTAAAAATCTAGTTATATCTTCACTTTCTAATTCATTGTCGAACTCTTTTTTTTTTAATGTGTATATTTTTTTCAGCACCTGACAATAACCTTTGCTTTTTTTAATAAATCTATTAGCTTTGGCTGTTCTGATTGTGGTGTGTCTGTAGCGATTTTGATTCTGCCTGGATTTTGATCCTTTTTTATAAACTGTTATGTTTAAAGGAAAAACCCTAAATTTTTTAAAAATCATTAACAATGTTACTTGTACTGAATTTTCTAGGGAAGGAATACACATAACTTCGCTGACACCGTAAATATAAAAACTTTTTCTAGCCAAGAATCAACATCGTGGTTGTCTTCAAAAGAAAATAAACAACAAGATTAAGTTGCTGCAACTTATCTGATGTTTGAAGGGGGAGGGTGTAGGTTAGTATCACAATACCTGTCTGAGATATTCTATCTACAGCTTCTACTAACAAATGTGTTTCGTGATTGTCTATTAGCAACACTCATCCTTCATTTGAAGGTTTATAAAGTGATCCAAAAATTGTAGATACAGCTCAACTGTGGACTATATAGAAGGATTGGCACCATCAGTGGCACTTGGTGTTGCCCCCTTAAGCATGAAATTCTTGAAATGTACTCTAGGGAAAATTGCCATTGGAAGAATGTGATTGCCAATAGCGTTTATACAAGTTATAGTTTCTAATTGTTTTATATCTTTCGGTGCAAAGATAATTGAAGGTACTATACAATCGTTGAACCAGTTTTGTACTGGTTTCAGATTCTTTCTGGTGAAAATAGACCAAAACGCATATATGTATGTTCTAAATTATTAAACAACACGGAAACATTGAACTCATTAAAGCTCGTTACTCGTGAAAGACATGTTTTTTCTGGCTTTCTAATTGGTAAAACATCGAATATCTTCGTAAAAACAGATGCATCCATTCCTCGCCAGAAATTTTCTCTTCATCACGTTTTTCATAATATTTTTATTCGCTGCGTACATTTTTTTTTGTTAAGCTGTAATGAATTTTAGCAATAGTTTTTTTATATAGTTTACTAATTTTCTTCTTCTTTACAATTAAATACCTTATATATATATCATATTTTACTCAAAACTACAGAGCTCATCAGATATTTCGAAAAAATTAACATGCCGCACAAGAGTTGCAAATTCTTCACTTCACAAGCTTTTCGTACAGAAATACGTTTTTCTGGAAACCTCGTAACGGCTTTAATTGCTTTTTTCATCTTCTCAGGATTAACTGGAGTCCTTTTCTAAACTGATTTGCTTCTCAGTATCGTTAGGTAGAACAAAATGTTAAGAAAATGTAACGTCGTGTACCTATAATCCATGATCCATGGTGTATGATGTGTTTTTGACCGGTTTTCTAAAAGAATTATTATTAAAATACAAAAGCGTTACTTTTTGGACTGAATTCGAAAATGAGTATTTTTTACCTACAACGTGCTACTTAACATAACTTTTGTACATACAAACTGCATAACAGAAGGGATTCTGTCGTTTAATTCAGCTATTAGTTTCTAAATGGCATTATAATTCAAGGAAGTGACCCAATGCTTGCAACTTAAACAGGTAAATATTTTGTTTTTTTACTTAAAACCAATTCTTTGAGTGGTAAATCTTTTTCATTATTTGTTGTGTCACTTACGAACAGTGTTGTTTTCTGATGCATTGTGCGCTGCAAAGATTTTGTTTTTCAGGAAACTTCAAATTTGGTTGTTGTTCCAAACATCACTAATTAAAATCCACAAAAAGTTTTAAATTAAGCACGTTCTTTATTTTAATAAAATAAGAGGTTATATTTGAAATAGACAATACTAGTGAAACAATATTTTTTGTCAAATACGCCGCGACTTTTAAACACTTTAACGATGTGGACATTATACAGTCTAAAATGGAATTTCTAAACTTGTTTCATATCAAAGCATACTTATGAACAAATTTTTTGATATGGCGTTTTATGTCTATTTTGATAAAAAAAAACAAAATTAAATGCCCTGGAATTTAGAATAGAACATGTTTTCCATCAAATTTTTATATAATATGAAAATGTATTATTTCTTTTTTAATCTGGACTATGTACATGGGTATTTTTTATTTTTGTTTTATAACTTGTGTTTTAATTGTCTACGATTTTAATAAATTTGGTTATAAATAATAATAGAAACAACTATATATTTTTTAATTTAATTACTTTACCCTTTTTAGTGTTAGTGTTAGTGTTAATGTTTATTTAACCCTAGTACAAAAAAAATACGTTCAAATATTTAAAAAATGTATGGTTCAATTGTTAAATTATAAGCATCATTTTTTGAAATTTTAGTAAACCTGGATTTATTATTTACAAAGAAATAATCATTTGTATAAACTTCATGGAAAAATTCAATATTTTTTACACTTACAAGAAGGCTGTTATTTCAATAATCTTAATAAAAAAAAACCATATAATCCACCTTAATTAGTTGTAGTACTGTAAAAACTTTTTAAAGAATATTTAAAACAATTTATATTTAAATATTTAATAATTAATTATTAGATTTTCCGTGTATTTCATACAAATGATTTTTTTTATTCCTAAATAATAAATCCAGATTTACCAAAATTTCAAAAAATTATGCTAATAATCATTGAGCCATAATTTTTTCAAAATATTTGAACGTTTTTTATTAGGGTTAAATCAACCTTAAGTGACTCTACATATATTTAATCTTTATTTTGCTTTTGTAATACTATATAATTGACTCAAGCGATGTTTCCACGTCGATATTAAAAGAGAAATTGTATACAATGCATTTTTGATTCTTCATAATAGGTACCTCAATAGATAAATTATTTCTTAACCGGTATATATATATATATATATATATATACATACATATGAAAGATAAAAGATTTTGAACTTGATGCCAGACTGGGATTAAATATTGGAGTTTTCTTTTGTTATTACTTTCACATGTTTACCTATGTGGTATAGCTACCTGAAAAAGCATACCGGGTACAATGTTTGTTGACATCAGATCCAATTTCTAATGTCGCATTATCAATATTTTTAAAAGCCATGTGCTGTCAACTAACTTTTATGATACTCAATTTATTGTACAGTGACCGTAATATCATTATTACTATTTGCGACAGGGGTTTATGTCTAAAATAGGATTTCCAGTACTGATGCAAAGTGCTAGACTGACAAGTTTTGAGTCTCGCTTAACTTAAGCAGTCTTTTGATTTGGTAACAGTACCAAAGATGCTTAAGTTATTGTGGGCCTATTTAAACTTCTGCAATGCGTATAATTGTGAGATGTAATATTTTTGTTTTAAAATCAATAAATTATATGTATAACAAATAAAACTAAACATACCTCTTATTTAATGCAGGATGCATATATTCCTAAATTCCAAAAAAACACCTCTTAATATATTACAAAATTTGGTGAATGATAATGATCATAATAATAATCACTTATAAATGAACATTAATAACCGAAGCGGGTCTAAACGTGATTCTTGAATAAAACATTATTTAGTCAAACAAAAAAAAAAGAAAATAAAATCATATTCCTTGAATTATTGAAACACGATATTTATTTCTTTGGAAGATAATCTTCCTAAATAGTTTAATAAAATAACTAAGATCAATTTATAAATTTTATTGAAGGTTTAAAATATTTTAAATATTAATTTTATTTACTTATAAATATTATATTGGTTGAAATTTAAAATATAGTAGAAACCGAAATAATAATTTTAAACTTTATATAGTTTGAAAAAGTATTTGAAAAAGTTGTAAAATTTTTGACAACAATTTTTCTTTATTATTATCCACGTGAGCCACCTGCTTTCGATTTCAAAAAATTTATAGTTCTCCAAAGTACCTATTATTATAAAAGTTGTCAGGGCACGAGCTTAATTTCCATATCAACTTTAGCATAATATCGATTCAAAATATATTAAAACCATGCAAGTTTACCTGGAATTGGGACAGATAAACTCACCTGTATTCGAAATCAGGACTATTGCACCCAGGAAAAAAATCCGCTGCTGTGCCATTTTGCCACAAAAACTATTCTCGGTTAACGTTTACTTTCACCAAAATAATAGAAATAAATCACATCACTCACATGTTTTGAAATCCACATAAATCAACTGTCACGTGGTTAGTTGAAATTGCGATTATTATTTTTTTATAATCTGCGCTTTTACATTTTACAAGTTCAATTTCAAATTCTAGGCAGAATATTTGTTCTTAGAGAGCTTTACTTGAAAACGCGTTCAATTTGAATTACAACTGTTCATAGTTTTCACTCCGTGTTCTTCTTAGGGTGAATTTCTGCACACTGAGTGTAACGCCACCCGGACGGTGGTGGAGAACCCTCGAAAATATAACGACACAGGCGCACCGTTCACGATCTATACCAACTTACACTCTTCTAATCTTTTTAAATGAAAAATTCTTGAAAAAGTCGCTGGATGAGCTCAATTTGTTTTTACCAATTTATAATTTGTTGCGGCAGCAGGCTCACAGCCAACGGTGTTAATTTGAAATAAAAATTTGATTGACATGGAGTAATTTGAACTTAAACACTTGCGGTGCGCTAAATTATTTATTAAAATGACACATTTATTATTCAGAATAACCGATAATAACAAATTGTATATGGCGAATAACTATTAGTACAAAGGATCTGTAAACATGACATGACGATGATTTATCATATAGACAAGAAGTAATATATTCAAATAGATGCTCTTTTTTTTCTCATTCACCGAACTTTTTTTATTTATTTGCAGTATATATTTTTTTGGTCATGCTAATTATTTTCCAGTATCTCTCCCTTTTGCTCTTTTTCTTGTTTTGCTTTTTTAATATTTGTATCTTATTTTAGATAAATTACCCTCATTTTTAAAATGTGCTATTACGTATATCCCCATGTCTAGTGCATTGTACTTACTCTTTTAGTTTATTTTTGATTCTCTTAGATTTTTAAAATATTTCTGAATTTTTTTTTTATTTTCTTCTTAGGTTTCTGACTAACTGGTATTTTACATCATTTTACTTTTTTCAAAGATTGTTTTTTCTTGTTAATTTTTACTGCCATATTGTCCTTTGGCATAATAACTTGATTATAATGGGCGTCTTATAGGTAAACTGAAATATTTATTGAATTACTGTTTATTGTTTTATTATGCCTTTACTGAATAAAAAATGTTTAAAAAAAAACTCTTTAAATCTATACGGATGTAACTATAATCCACTATGATGAGACACAGAGGTAATAAAAAAAAATTTACTTTTAATAAGCATTTTCAAATCTCTAAAAAATGTAGAAAATAGAAATTCAAAATTTTGTTTTATAAGTAAATATTTATGATATGTGCTAGTTAAAATTTCAAACTTTACAAAAAATATTCTTCTTTTATGAAAAGTATTTAATTTAATTAATATGACAATATTGAAAAACAAAATATGGTAAATCAACAATGTTGATACGGTATTGTCAAAATAATCGTTACATACAATCTGATGTAGTAGTATTGAATAAATTCATTATTTCATAAATAGATGAATTGTAAAAAAAATTTTAAAACAGCAATTTTAATTGTGAAGACCCATCTTATGATGTATATGTATTAGAACATTGCACAAATTATTTTTATTTGGAAACAACTCATTTGTTGCAAAAGATAATCTTAAAGATATTATAAATATCGAAAATCAAAGTTTTCCTCAAAAAAGTGTGGCCCTATAATCTAATTCTTTTATAATTCCGACCTACACATTCATCTTTTGAGGATATTGTTTGCCGTACAGCTCCATTCAATGTAGATTTTCATTTTGTCAGTATCAATACTTCTGGCAAGCTGGCAGTTTAGGTGACCGTTGAGCATGAACGTACTAATAGCTTCACCTAAAAAAAAAATCTGTTTGTATGGAACTCTGGTCTTGACTTCTATCACATCCATAATAGTTTCGCAAAATTTAATTCTGCTATCACAGTCATCTTTTTGGATCAAATGTGCTTTGTATGGAGGTCACTATTCCATTTTTATCACTATCATAATAATTGAATGATGTAAATTTTGTTTTTCTTAAAACGCAAGTACTACATCAAGTTTTTTTACTTAGGAAATTGATATGCCACCATTTTTTATATATATTTTAAATGGCGTTCATTTCTCGAAACTGTCTCTCAATTTTACTAATTGTTTATTGACAAATGCCTTCTCGGTTGGGGTATTTAGCACTAAATAAATTACGAACTTCTGACTGAATTCTTAGTTTACCTCCACTGCGACACATAATGAAAATCTCTAATATTGGATTTCTGTTAGCCTAATTGCTAAATCATACTTATTTAAATATATTTGCGAAAATAATATTTATGCATTTTGCTGATACTAACTACGAGTACATCAGCTAATTTTATATTAGAAGGTAGTTTTTATCAGTTAATGTATTTATTTTTTCTAAACCACTTAATAGACACTATAGTATCTTATTCCTAGTGGCGACCCTTAGCAAAATTTAATTTATATTTCTAGTTCATGATAATTTTATTTTACTTAATAAAATCCGTAAGTTATATAATCCGTAATTTTGTCGACCTTGTGGAAATAAATATTCGAATAGTTATTCCGATAACTGGACGAATAGAAGATCTTTCAAATGAGGAGTCATATGACATCTTTTTGTATTTAAAAAATGATGAGAAGACCTTTAAAAATTAAAATTGAGTTTTTCAAAAATCGTCTCTTTTAGAAATAATTTATTTATTCCATACAAATTTTCATCTGTAAATGAATGAAAACAGTAGGTCACAGTTAATAACACAAAAAAATTAACACTATTATTTTATACAAAGCCTATTGTTAAAACAAAAATCATCATGGGGGCTAACTTATCCATATGGTTGATATCCGTAATGCTCATCGAGTGATGGATCAACACGTGGAGATCTTTTGTATGGCGAATCATGATGATCCTGAGGTGGAGGAGCTAGTGGCTCATAAGTTAGTAGTAAGAACGGCATCTCTATTAAAACTTTACTCCAAATTGTACACATTTTAACGTTTCTGTATCAGTCTGAATTCAAATATCATATAATTATTTGCAAACATATCAGATAAAATTTCAATCCTACGTTATTAGGTAAACAGAATGAAGTCATATTCGGTATAATCGATACAGTTGCGGCATTGGTTAATTATTTAGAGAGGCTTATTGAAATGTTTTAATATGCAGCAGAGAAGAATAATGGAACTTGAAATTTAAGGTCAATGTTTCCGGATTAATTATTTACGTGAAATAGAAATATTTATCAGTAATCGGTGTCATTAGTAATACTGCGAAGAAATGACTCAAGAAGAAACTAGTTAAACTTCAAAGTTTACATATGGTTGAACTCGTAATGAAGAGAAGGTTCCAAAAATGACTGAATATATAGAGTGATGTATTTAAAAAATCAAAGTGACTAATAATATCAGAGAAACGGCAAATCTAGCAACATTGTAAATGTCAAATCTGGAATCTCCGTATTCCGAAATAGGCTTATCCCAAATTTTGTTGAATTCGGACCAGCAATTTATGGGATAATTGGCCGTTTCCAGACTTTTCGTCCACTCTATATATACGAGTATATACACCTTTTTATTTTGAGTGATTAATTACATTGCTCAAAACGAAATACAAGCCCCACAATGACGTATTTCTCATTTTTGTACATGTTTGTAAATATTTACTTGGTACATTTATGTTTTTTTTACCTTTTGACCAACCAAATTTCAGTTTTGTTTTTAATGTGAACGTGATTAGCGATTATTTTCCTTGACAAGATCATACCAACTCCGAGAAAAGCGCATTACTTTACTGAAACTTACAAAGAACTAATCCATAACTGGAAGATGGTTAGATTATTAACAAACATTGTAGAAGATCTACAAACAAATCAACACTAGTGCTGGCAAATGAAATTATATTCACGTTTGTCCAGTAAGAAGAGGAAAATTGAAATAGACTAAAGTTTCTAATATTAGGTGTAGAGTCTGTGGAATTTAATTTAAAAAACTCAACTGGACACCATACTCTAACAGAGACAGAGAATAGTTATATGGATTAGATCTAGATCGAAAAAGCAGTATACACTGTCTAGTATTTAGTTTAACATGATCAAAATAAGATTATTGTTCCTTTTATTGATACTCCCATTAGACTACTAAGACAAAACTGGGGTAATAAAAATATGTTATGTCAGAGACTATTTCTCTTATCATTCTTAGGCCTCTCTGTCAATACTTTTTATTTAATTAATAATGTTTCATTTAACTTTTTTAACGATTACTCCGAACATTTCAGTGGTTTATTATCATTTTATTACTGAAGAATTTCAGAGCATATATCTAAATAAGCTTTGAGTAAATTGAAGATTTAGTCGTTGAAATACAAACTTTACGATCTGAACAGTTATCCGCGCTTCCAAAACAAACATTGGTCTTTTACAAATATAAAATAAAAATTTATTAAAAACGTAGAAATATGTCCTATATAAAACACCGGCTACAGAGAATTCTGTTTTCATAATAAAAGTATTTGCACGAATGCAGTAAAAATGGAAAAGTTGTGTTTGCTCTAATACTCAGAGGCGTTCACAAGATTTTAAATAAGAAAATGCAACACATTTTTTTTTCAGAATGACCGTACCTAGCTTTGAACAAATTTCAGAATAGGTGATTTTGAAAGAATGAACTTAGACAATCAAATAATAAAAACATTTATTAACAATTCAGGTCGTACTTTACTAGATTATTATTAAAGGGAATTTTTATAATTAGAAAATATCTCTTAACAGTATAAAAATTTTAAATTTAATGTGACGACAATATTTGAAAAAAAAATATCCTGAATAAAAAAAGGTCATTTAAAATCGGAATTTAATTATGTAAAAGAATATACTATTTGCTAAGAATGAAAACTAGCGTGGCGCTTGTGCTGAAAAATAATAAAGAACGTAGTAGCAATTGGATAACAATATTGTATCCAAAATCTTTGTATATGTGCATTATGACTGGTATTAATAAATTATTTTGTCATTCGTACAAGCTTATATTTGAAATGAAATGTTTATGGTATATTGCAAAATACGCTCTCGCAAAATTATGAATGCCAGTTCAACTAAAAAATGAATGGTAATATACATAAAAGTTCAGGTACCATTTAGTAAACTTAGAAAACAACACCCCGGAGAATGCAAGTGTTCTTCCATAGCATTCGAACCTGGGAATTACATTAATCTAGTTCTTATCTATCTTGCTATAAAGGAAAACTCATGTATTTCGAAAAAAATATGTGTAATTTTAGGGACCATTTTAACCTAACCCAAGTATTTATTACATACTATTAGCTAGAAGTTGCAGCTTTACAAATCTACATATTAATAAATGTCAATAGAGTCATAGAAAGTGTAACATAACTTAACCTTACCTAACCTAACCATGAGCTACTGTTTAAAAAGGAAGAATGAAATAATTCAGAACTAAAGTTTTGTCTCTTCATTTAACACTTGTAAAGAATTACAGAATAGTACCTACACTTTATTATCAAAACTGTACCACACCTTTAGTGCTTCAAAATTACCTTTGGACGCCGACTTTTCCTAAAGATCAATTGGCTTAGATAGATGAAGTGGATCTATCTATGCTTTAAGGACTTAAGAACAGTTATTACTAATAATAAAAATATAATAATATTAAATTAATTGTTTCAACTCTTACTTTATGTAAATTATCCATAATAAATATGGAAAGATAAATAATACTTATCTTAAATTTCCAAAGTCTACCAAAGCATTTTAATATGTATTCAATTATAACTAGGTTTCGGTATAATAATAAGTTTATTCGCAAATATCAATGTACATACCACGTTACATACAGGGTGGCCCAATGAAAACTTGACATGGGGGTTTTGGACAATATTATCGTAGGAAAATAGGAAAAGATATTATCGTAGGAAAATAGGAAAAGAAAAATGCTCGGACAAGTCGGTTTTTCTTCCGAGGGGGACATTTTTTTACGCTACTTACAGCATCGTCACTTCAACCAGTGGGGTGAAGAACCCCTCTAATTTAAATAGGAAATAGGGGTCGAATAGCATATCGTTTAAGAATCCGTTGAATTCTCTAAACAACGACGTGTAGTTTTTTAAATTTGGATGAATTATTTACAAAACAATGATTTCTTTCCGAAAATGAACATTTTTGAAACTTTGAAACTTTCAAATTTTTGCAAGTGTAGTTTTTTTAAATTTGGATAAAGTTTAGAGTCAAAATTACTTAGTTTATTCTCATCTTAACAAATGCTAAAAATGCGCACCACCAACTTCCATATAATGGTAAAGGTTCTGTTGGAAACGTTCCCGAACATTTTGTACCGTTTCTGGGGTGATTTGGCGATATTCGTACGTGATTCCTTGTCGTAAATCTTCGAGTGAAGAAGGTGGAGTAGAATAAGTTGTGTCTTTCAAATAACCCCACAGAAAAAATCTAAAGGAGTAAGTTCTGATGATCGTGGGAGCCATTCTATTGATCCTCGTCTCCCTATCCAGTGACCCGGAAAGTGTTCATCTAGATATTGACGAACAGGTAGAGCATAGTAGGAAGGAGCGCCATCATGTTAAAATACCATCTGATCGGCCAGAAAATCTTCTTCATTTTCAATTATATCAGTCAGCATAGGATCAATAGTGTCTTCCAGAAGTTGCAGATACATTTCTCCTGTTTGATTGCCTTCTAAGAACAAAGGGCCAATAACACGGTTGCCAAAAATTCCAGCCCATACGTTTAATTTTTGGGGTTGTTGAGTATGTACCTCATGAAATATGTAGGGGTTAGAATTAGCTCAATATATACAATTGTGGCGATTAACTGTGCCATTTAGAAAAAAAGAGTATTCATCACTGTAACAAATGTCTTGTACGCAGTGTATGGTCAAAGCTCAACATGTCCTAAAATTGCCACTGCGGTCTCTTATTTAGGGACGGTTCGATTTACCGTTTTTTATTTGCTACAGATCCAGTTTCCCGGAATTTTGCAACTAAATCTAAAGCATATTGTCGCGACATCTTCTTACCATGTTGTTGATTGAACAATTCAGCATTAATTTTAAAATTAAGTTCAGTACCAAACACTAATCAAATTCACAATCAACTAAGAAATAGAAATGACATTTTTTTAGTTTTGTATTAGTTTTCAGCAAAGAGGAAAAAAAGAAGAAAATAATTTAAAGTATCGTAGCAAATAAATAGCAAAAAAAAACTGTGCAGTGGCGTACAGAAATTTGTAAATGTCAAAATTACAATAAGGTTAATTTGCGAACAAAAATCATTTTTTTGTAAATAATTTATCCAAATTTAAAAAACTACATATCGTTGTTTAGAGAATTCAACGGACTTTCAAACGATATGTGACTCGACCCTATTCCCTATTTAAATTCTGGGGGCTTGTTCACCCCACTGGTCTAGGGTTGAAATGACGATGCTGCGAGTATCGTAAAAAAATGTCCCCCTCGGAACAAAAATCGAGCGTTTTTCTTTTCCTACAATAATATTGTCCAAAACCCCCATGTCAAATTTTCGTTGGACTACCCTGTATAAATATTGAGTAAAGTAATAAATATGAATACAATGCCGAAGATTTTTATTTTTGAATAAACTAGCTTCAACATTTAAACTTTGTAGTTGTGTAGGGGTTACTTAATTTTAAATAGATTAATTAAACAATATTTATTTATTTATTTATTTATTTCTCCCTTAATATTTTAATTATTTTGTGATCTAAGTTTCGAATATATTTCTTTAAATATTTTTTAAACAATGGCATGGAATTAATTCTATACAAAAATGTTTTGTAATTTTCTGGTAATGCATTAAATATTTTAGGTGCTCTATACGTAAAACATCTATGGCCTTTTTCTTTAATGTTATTTGTACGTGGTTTGTTCTAAGTCGAGTTGAGTGCGTATGGATAATTTCTGTAAGTCAATGTTTTTTGATAAATATATATTTCACAACTTGATACATATGTAACTAACAGTATAATAGTCATCACCTTTGCTTCATAAAATATTTGAGTTGCGGGGTAAGTATTTGGTCTTTGGTGTATAATTTTTGGATTTTTTTTTTACGTATTTCCACTATTTGCGGTGCTGTTGAAGAATTCCTCCCCATCATAAGATACCATATTGAAGGCGAGATTCTACCATCATTAAATATTAAACAACTTTAAGGTAACTAATGGTCAACATAGATTGTAACACTTCAGCTTAAATAGTAAAAATCGCAAATTTTTCGCTAATTCATTTATATGTTTATCTCGCTTGATATTTTGACCTACCGTTATGCCATGACCATGATTATTTTTCATCTCACTTCTCTTACTTCTCTTAATCTTAACTACTACTGCTTGATTATTTGATTATTTTTTTTTTCAGGAAAAAGAAAATCAATTTTATTTTTATTATTCAATCTGTGGTTCCTCTTTTTTGATTTGTACTTAATGGCTCCGGAACAGATGTAGACTGGAAAAAAAACAGTTAAAAATAGTTAAAATTGTCATTTTTTGTTAAAAAATATCAAGATTTTCATTTTAAATACTTAAAATTTCTTTATTTCCCAAATAAAAATTGATATTTCATTTTTAATGAAAATTTTTTGTTTTCTAATTTTCTATAATTTATTTAACTAAGTATAATTCAATAATTATCGGTCAAAGTAATTGTCAGTAAAATTTATTATATTAAAATTATCAAAAACATTTTTTGTTGTTTATAATTCGCTAAATAAATATGTATTTGTAACTTACATTTTTAGTATGATCAACATTTTTTATCATGATATTCTCATTTTCATTCTGACATTGTTGAAATTTCTTAATAATTTGAGTCGAGGACCTATTTTTGGAATTATCTCCGCTATCGTGGATTCAGTTAATAGTTTAAATGATTGTACATGAATCCCCTCATCTAAAAAATTCATGTAGGTATTTAAAACAAATGCGCGAATTTTTTAACGAGTAGCAACAAGTATCAGAAAAGAAACTGAAGGATTTATGCACGGGCTATTGCAAATGGCAGACATTACAACAAATAATGTTTAATAAGTATTTATATTTATAAATGTAATTAAAACACTTACCGATGAATTTATGAACGTATTCCTCCTTATCTAAAATAATTCCATTTTTCTTGTATGTAATCACCAGAAGCACTAATCCACTTAAACGCACATTTAAAACCTACAACACCACGCATTAAATGATTTTTCGATAATCGGTATGCAATATCGCAAAAAATAATATCCCGGTAATGCACGAACGTCTCTTCGTCTAATTACGCTCCAATTGAAATTTAATCTTAAGAAAACGGGAGCTTACACTTGTAGCCCAAAACTATAATTTTAAGCAGACAGGAATATGAGCTTTATCAGAAATTGTTGGTAACTTTTAACTATTTATATTAAGTCGCCGGGGGACTAGATTTATAAGAAGTCATACTGGGGTTGTAAACTAGTTTTCTATTTTAGAATATTATTTCTTAAACGATTTAGTTTTTTATTACTGTGATATGGGTTATTTCTTACAGTATTGCTTCCTACAATATTAGTTTAATTTTCGTATAATTAATATCTGCACCCGTTTTAAAAGACGGTCGTATTAACCTGTTTTTTTCAGTGTAGTAGTTACGGCTTCTTTCTTGTACTGTCTTGGATCAATTTGTTTGTGACGTACCATGGTGCATTGAATAGTGATCGAAGGATTTTAGATTGCCTCGTTGTATGAGAGCAATACTAGATTTGCTGGCACATCCCCATAATTCTATTCCGTAGGTCCAGATGGGTATGATGACTGCCTTATATATTAAGATTTTATTTTGTAGAGAGACTGGCGATCTTCTTGCGAGTAGCCAATATAATTCTCGGAACTTTAGATTGATCTGCTTCCGTTTTTTGGCTAGGTGTTCCCTCTAGTTGAGTTTAGAGTCTAAGTGTAATCCCAGGTATTTGACACAAAAAGTTACGGGTATCACTATGTTGTTAATAGTAATCGGAGGACATTGGCTATTTCTTACTTGATAAGTAACTTACAAAAAGTATAAAATATGTCTTTTCAAAATTTATGGTTAGTTCCATGTGATTGAACCAGTCTAATATTTTTGGTAAATCTTTTTTTGTTTTAGATTTTAGGTCATTCCATGTTGATGCCAATGACTGTATCATCTACAAATCTGTGGATGTCTTCAGTTTATTTTACAGTAAGTAGGCCATTTATATGTATACAAAATAGCAGGCGGACCTAAGACCGTAACTTGGGGGATTTTATAATCTCCTCTATAGCACTACAGAAAGAGAATTACTTGCAATAGTTGAGGCATGTAAATATTTTCCTGCATATTTATTTGATAGCCGTTTCACAATTTACTGCGACCATAGATCTCTTACTTGTTTATTTTACCTTCAAAAAACCAAATTCAAAATTAGTATGGTGGAAGTACCACCTGGAATAATTCGACTACAACATTATTTATAAAAATCTTGTTTGTGACATTCTATAACGAATAGTTATCAATACAAACAGAGTCAATAAACAATAATCCCGACGATAACATAGACGATCGTATAAGAGAAAGACTAATTGAGAAATCGTGGACTATCAACCGAGATAATACACAAACAGCAAACGACAAAATAAAATTAGAACTAGTAATATGTGATAAAAAGAAGTGAACGAAATTACTGTTACACCTTATTCTAATTTTAAACTAATTGTTATATAAAAAACACAAAATAATTTCACGTAAAAGTACTACAAGAAAACAAAGAAAAATTTGTAATGGAATTTCTAGAAGATTATACTATAAACCAAAGAATGTATTTCCTGTAGTTTCATATCAATTTTTTATACACTGCAATTTTCAATAAAATAATGAATAATTTATAAACTTACGAGATGGGTCAAAACCCTTTGAAATAATACACGCAGATAAAATTTACTCTAGCTTATCAGACTGAAGGTAAAACCGCAATTTACAGAGCTAAAGCTTTAATAAAATATTTCTACCCTTCCGGTGCACCAGAGAAAATGATATTGTACTATAACACCGAATTCAATAATGAAATAAGTAAAGAGATTCTACATCTACACATAATAAAAAAAAACACTCAAGTACTACAAACTAGTTGTACAGCTGAACAATTTAATTTTAATATAATATAACGTCTTCGATTCTTAAAACAAATGTACCCTAACAGTGATCTTATTGAATATGCTACTCGCGGTTATTATAATACACCTCTAGCGAAATTTCAACGAAATTTTTGTATTAGCGACATTTTTCTCTGATTATGCAGAAAATCTCAAGAAAAACAAGAATTCGTTTACCAAAATTAGATAGTAACTACTAAAATGTAATTAAAAAATACGATAAAAAACGAAATAGTAATTCAAATCTTACAGTGGGTCAAATAGTTTTTCCCAATCTAAGATAGAAATAGATTAGAAATTATTGCCAAAAAAATAAAAATAAAAACGAAATTCAAGTTGGTATGTAGGAAACCCCTATTTGGACATTCTCATCAACTTGTGTTTAATAAATAATCATTTAACTACCGCTAAATATATAGTGGTACATATAGTAGGAAACGAGATTTAAGTTGTATGGTTTGATAATAAAATTTAATTAGACTAAAAATTAGACTTATGTCGTTTTATTATCGTTGCTATATCTTTAGTTCGTTTATTCTGTTCCTGCGTTTTTCTTTTTATATTTTAATTGGGCCCTGGTATACTTCTTTTAACCATTTAAATTTCCTAAGGTACTCTACATTTTTTTCCACCAGCGTCACTAATATTGATAATAGTTGTCTAAATAATTAATATATTTATACTGGATTCCTCTCTTAAAAATTAACTTTTAGTAGCTTTTTATTTTTTGCTATTTTGATTTTCTAATATTATCAGTTTTTTTTTAGTTGTAGATATTATTACTTTGATATTTTTCCATTCTTTTACGTATCATCGGCGTTAACGACTACTTTTCCTCCTTCTGGTCTAAAATTTTCTATATGTTTTTTTTAACATGTACTCTAAAATTTAATAGAGTCAATAATAGCAACTGTTTTTATAATGATTATTTCTTCCCTTACTTTGGGAACCTATCCATTAAATGATTTTCACAAACTTTATAAATATTCCTACAATTCTTTGACTTTTTGGCATTGTCAGGTAAAATTAAAGAAAGTGACTGGCATTACACATACATATTCTCCTTTTTCTAAAACATTTAGTTATTATGTATTTATTACAGAAGGAAATGTACTAAAGGTGAACATTCCAGATTTATTTCCTTGTTTAGTATAGAGTACGGTTTAAAATTCATGCATTTCAAACAAGTGAAACTAATAATCAATTATTTTGTTACACCTTGTATACGTAGAGTAAGTTCCATATAAAACTATCATAATTCGCCCTTTCTGACATCACTTTCAACCAATCAGAATTGATTGTCCTTCCTGCCCATATGGCAATTAACACAACGCATTTTTGCTGGCAGCAGGCAGTCGTTCCTAAGCACCTCTACAAAGCAAACACAAAGTTTGTAAAAAGTTCATTGAAAAACAAAGTAGAATTTGTTAAGTATTTTTGCTATCTCTTCAGTAACAAAAGAACATTTGTTAATAAGTTTAGTATAAAGTGAGTGATAGTTTGTGTAAACTGTGATTAAACACACTGAGAAGAAGTGTATTTGTATTTATATAAAATTTGTACCGCAATAAACTGTTTCGCATAAATATTTTTGGAATAAAGAAGATTTATTTGTTATCAATAGTGTGTTGTTATTTTTAGTTGAAGAAAAAAAATTTTAACAGAGTATTGACATAAGAATATTTAATTTTTTTTGGAAAATCGTGGGATTTTTAAGTTAAATATTTTTTATATTTCACACTCTTTTTTAATTATACATTTTTTTGTTTTTTCCTATCGCATTTTTAGTTTTGATCCTTGTTGTTGTCGTCATTATTCATATTTTTAGTTTTTCTAGTATTTTCAATTTGTTTATCGCACTTCAATTGTTTGAATAGTATCGATAGTTTTATGGTTTATTAAAGCTTTTGTGATCTATGCTGGTCTTACTTATATTATCAATAATAATATTTTACATATTTTGTTGACTAATGTTTTCTCTTCTTCCAAATATTCTAATATTTTTTCCTCCTTATATTAGAATTAGGTACCTTCATATTATGATCATTACATTTTTTGCCCATTGTGCTAATATTAATATTCTTAAGGACTACTAATTATTTATCCTAATTTGCTGACATCATTACTTTTAATTAATCTTTGAATATCAGAGGTAATTAATTTCCCTAGTTTGTGTATAGGTTTAACTAATTTGAACTTGCCTGTCCCCCAGTATTTACGGCTGTAAATGTTTTTCATCTCGAAACTTCATCCTTTATCCTACATAATTTTATTTAACTAGAAAACATTTATCTTAATATCACATTATAAACAAGAGATACTAATAGTTAGGATATACATGAGAAATGAGTACGAACAAATTTATGGTTAAGATCGGTATTTTATTTAGAAGAAAACCACCGGTAGCTGGATAATTTTTTTGCATCATGTTTTTTTAATTTCTTTTATCAATTTCTTTACTTTCTTTTATCAATTTCGTGGTGTACTAAAATACTTTTTTAGGGTTATATAGAGTTATAAATTTACAAACTGTCTTGTACAAAGATCCATACTTAACTCATTGTGTTTTCAATAATTACGGATGGGTTTGTAAAAAAAAGGAATACATACAATTGATAATTATAACTTCGTTACAAATTCCTCAAAACCAATTCTCCTTATTTGGAATTCTATCTACGTATTTGTCCATGCTTTCTTTCGAAGAGTTTATAGAGGTAAGCAAATTAATATGTTTGATCCTCTAAGTCCTGTATTTATTTTTGCAACCACCTATTGTATATTATGCACTATATCCTATCATCTTTTCAATTTGTTTTTGATAATCTTCCTAATATTTCATCCACAGACTCATTTTCATAATCTTCGAAGTCTTCTGGATCTGAGGGTATGTCCCTTAAACTAAAATTTTCCGACTCTGACAAAGAAACGGTCTTTTTACGCTTACTTGCTAGTTTCACTAAAACCTTAGGCTTTTTCTTTCAGCTTTATTTTTTTTAGTTTCACTCGAATTTTTTTCTTTAAAGCAATTTATTTTCTGTAGCTATAATATATTCTGGCGATGTTACAATACTTTTTCATTTTTCCTTACTGCTAAAATCGAAGAAGTAATAACTAGCACCGCAGAAACGACATCTAGTGTCTTTCCTGGGGTAACCCTTGGACTTCTGTTATTTTGAGATATATTCTGCATGTCAGATGTTCCTGGCCGTGAACTAGAAAGTTGTCGATGTCGAACACTTGATTGTCCTGCAGGCGTAGTGGATTGTAGTTCTGACTTCCAGTGGTGTTGAATTGACGATCTCATTAATAGTGAAAAATGTGTAGTAACAAATTCTTTGAAGATTAAATGGCATTATCTCTCTTGACTCAATGATAGATGTTGCATTTTGAACTAATGAAGATTTAGCCCATGCACCTCTCAATAGTATCACAAACTCTTTATTATATGTAATGTATTATTTATTTTATATAAATTGTCTACAATCTATATAAGTATATCCGTTAAGGAATTTAAAATAGCAGTGATGGACATACTGTAAGTAATGGCTTATGTGAGGAGGGAAATAAAATAAATCTATGTTGTTTCCATCAGCAAATTCTAATAATTTTACATGTGACACATGAGACGATTTGTTCATTCAAGAGTAATAGAGCTTTCCCAGGTGCATTTCTAGAAAAGAAATGGTTGTTTAGTCAATTATAAATAATTACTGAATTGACGTAAGCTGAGTTCTTTCTCCTCCAGGTGGCATACCCTCACTCCAGATGAGTTCTTTTTTCTACCATTAAAAATGCAGTAAGGAAGCAAGTAACCACCTTCTCCATTGATACAAAAAATAACGCTAATTGAATCTCCCTTTTTGCCGGAACTAATAGTCGCTGCAGACTTTGAACACTTTGCAGCTATCAACTGAGATGATCCTGTATCCAGTTGCATACTAGTCGTCGGTATTATGTACGTTTCCAGGTTTGTCAAAACCTTTTCTAAAATACTTCGTCATAGCTTTCTTTGACATACCTTGAGCTCGTAATAAAAAAGTATTTTACTGATTTCTGAATAAAAAGATATATTCTTCTTTAAAGAGATTGTATCCATTTATAGCGTCTGCTTTGCCAACCAAAAATAAAACTTAATACCTTAAAATAATATCAAATTATATAATTATTTATACCTTTATATTGATTAAATTTATGTCGCTGCTTTAAGTAAGCAAGTGTGTTCGCTATTATTCTAAACCATGATTTTGAAGTTTTTTAATATGAGCAGCCAATTTTTCTTCAGCTTAAGTTCCAAGAGATGTATCTGATCCCAGTCTATTTAGTTTTGTTAAATTGTCAGATTTTAATATTTTTATCAGTGTAGTGTGTGGTATTTGGACAATTTTAGCTGCTTCATTTACTTCAAACTCTCCTGCTCGTACAACGTTAACAACCTTTATTTCATATGTGCATGTTCGTCTGCGTTTTACCGTTTCTTTAGGTTTATAAAAAAAATACGCTCTTTTAAACAAGTGGTTCAACTATTTTTAATTATAGAAGATAGGTGGACCAGTTAAAAATGCAGTTTTGAAGACGCAACCAAACTTAGTTTAAGGATAGAACAACATTATAAAGTTATTAATTTACTTTCCTGCATACAACAGAGTGCATTAAAATAGAAATTACGGTTTTTATTTTACTTAACATAATATAACATTCTTTTAAGCTACTGAAAATAAATATAAATTGAAATTTGTTAAAAAGCTTTAAACTTCCATTGTTCATGTACAGACTGAAACACGCGAGTTCATTTCTCTTCCACTTACCCTATTCAAATTTGTTTGGATTTCATCAAATTATAGTACACCTGTTTAAAAATAGAAACATGATTTGGCTCAAGATGCTAGTACTCATTTTAACATACCTCAAATTAAACTTAATCTTACTTCTCTTGGCTTAAAACACTTTTCACATAATATTGTTTAAACATATATCAAGCCTACTTGAGGATATAAAAAACACAGTGGAATCATTTTTCATCTAATTGGTACTTCGGAAGCCGATAAACTATACGAAGCAGCATCCATATCCATAACGCCAATCGAAAACAAAACATATCACCTGGTGTATTTCACGTGTACAAAAAAATATATGAAATAAGTGGTGACAAGTTTCCTAGACAATCCTAACGAGATATATATTACTGGCGAACTGTAACTGTTAATTCAGTATTTGATTAATCTATCCTTTCATTACATTTTTTTGCTACATTTTGTGTTGAAACCCAAAACCATTTATTACGGTTAGAATAAATAAATTATATTCTCTTAACTGTTTAGTTTCCTAATAATCTACCCCATGCTTTCCTGAAACGTCAAAGGTAAAATAGATCAAAGTTCAGTTTTTGCAAGCGATGTCCGACTGACCGCGTACCGTGTTTGCGGCCTCAATATTTTCGGAAATGTTTTCTGAACATCACATCTAGCAAACGAAAGAGTGTATCTGGTTAACCATCTCAAAATACCCCCAGAGCTCTAACCGGGAAAGCGGTCGAACGGATTGCGGTTCAGAACTATTTGACGAGGGATATTTGAACTGAAAATAAGAGGGAAACATTTGTACTAAAAGTTAAATGGTGTCAAATGGACGAAGAAGGAAGCGGCGGCTTCAATGGAATTTGGAATGTTGGATACATTATCTCACACACAAAAAAAATAATTTGGTTACAATTTAAATTATAAGAGGTATTAGACTTTAGTTAAATTAATGTTTTTTTACAAACAAAGTTAATATCCAAAGAAAAGTGTTGTCTCATCATATAGCTGATTAGTCAATCGCAATACCTTTCTAATGATGTATATTCCCTCTTTAAAATTAAGGGGTTGGAGACATGGAAAGGAGGGGGTTGACATATGAAAGATGTCTGTATCGTGAAAATGTGCCCCCATTGGAATAAATATAGATGTGTTTCAACATTTTTTAAAAATCTAATAAATACTGCTAAATATCATGGAGGACTGTTTGGGGTGGCCCAATCTGTTTATACAGGGTGTTTCTTTATTCGACCAACAAAGCTTTACCCAAGAAAACAATATATTTTGATATAGGAACATGAACCCTTAAAGGGAGTATTTACTAAGATACAGGGTGATAAATGTTTGAAAAAAAATAAAAAAATTTAGAATCAAGAACGCCTTTAAATTTTTTTCTTAAATTTGGTGACCAAAATTTGACATAAATTACTTTTGAAAAATTTAACCAGTAGCGCGCTATCAGAGTTAGTGGCCACGTTGGCCACCCTTCTTTTTACGCCATTGGCACCAAATTTTTGTTTTATTATTTTTTAAATTATCTCTTCAATTTTAGTTTGATTCTAAACAAAAGCCTGCAAGTACTTAATTTATAAATTCTGATTTGTAGTGTAACTTGTCCGTCAGCGTTTTGATAAACAAGTATTTGCTTTAATCCATATTATTAATTCGATTTCAAATAATGATTAAGCGTACTAAAATAGTTGAAAAAGAGATACAAGCTATTTACGGGCTTAATTCTGAGACCAGTTGCTGCAATTTAATAAAAATCAAAATCACAATAGCAAAAAAGTGCAAAAGCTAGCAAAATTAAATTCAAATAAATGTATTACAATAATAATAAAATTAACAAAATTACAATACAAAGACTGTTCAAAATCTGCTCCGTTATTCTATAAAAAACATATATAAATATGTACATTATGTATAATTATAAACACCCATTAATTTTTTCTGACCTTTTGAAAACTATTCTCTGATATATGTTTAATTTTAGATTTTTCTCCTGATTGTTCCATGCAAAAACTTTTATCAACAATATATTAATTCATTTTCAATTGTTTTGGATTAAAAATAATCATTTTCAAAACTCATCAAGACTACTTAAGACAAAAGTGCATACTTAACAATTTATAAAATTTACAAATTTAAATTCCGTTTTTGCCATAACTTCTTAATCTGTGACTATTTTATTATTTCCTTAGAATGATACCCTTTTGTCTTTAAAATAGTTTACTACAGACCAGATACAGGAAAACAAGTTCCAGTTTGTCATATTTGGCACTTTTCCAAAATATGCAGTTCAAATCTAGAAAAGTTCAGTAAGTCGGACCAATTTGAACGGAAGATGAGTCAAAAGTTTGTTGATTTGAGGCATAAACATTCAAGTTAAAGGTCCCCAAAAAATAATGGAATATTTCCTTTACTCCAGGAACTAGTGAATAATACTATATTCTGAAACAAAGCAAGCGCTAGCGAGTCTGATGAACCGCGAGTATCGCCTTTTCTTATTCTAACCGAGTAACAGACTATACTTTCTCCACGACCAGAAATTTACTCGATTTTTCCTCATTATTTTATTTAAATTAAAACTTGTTTTTACGGCGCCGCCATTTGTATCTGCGCATTTGACATTGACAGTTTTAACATCCATGGCTCTCGATATTGTTTGGAACAATTACGGAATATTCATTCTGTAACTTTTTACTAATGAAAATTAATGCAAAACACATAAGAAGCAAGTCTTTCAGAATAAATATTCTATCTCAAGAGTGAAAATCTTTACATTCTATTATTAAAAATGATTTTGGAATTAATACCTTTCAGAAATGGTCGTGGAGAAAATTAATTTTTAATTGCCTCCAATGCTATTTTATTGAAATCTATTAATTCCAGAATCATTTTTAATAATAGAGTGTAAAGATTGTCACTCTTGAGATAGAATAATAATTCTGAAACACTTGCTTATTATGTCTTTTGCATATATTCTCATTTCATAATAAGTGATAGAATGAATATTACGTAATTTTTCTAAACAATGTCAATAGCCATGGATGTTAAAACTGTCAATGTCAGATGTAAATGGCGGTGCCGTAATAAACATTTTTAATTTAAATAAAACAAAGAGACATTTGAGAAACTTTAACTTGCTTGTTTCTATTATACCTCATATCAAGAATTCTTTGCGCATCTTCGGTTCAAAGTGCTCCGTTGAGATTTTTGATTTTATTTTCTAGCGAATTTCGAGACTTCCAGATTTGGCGGCCATTTTTTGGAAGTGTTCAGGGTATCACCAAATTAGAAGTAGGTTTTCTTTTTTTGATTTTTACTAAACTATTTAAAGAGTACCGGAAGGTATCATTCTAACGAAATTTTTTGCATAAACTATTTTTTGACAAATAAAATAAATAATAACAATTGACTGATTGTCAATAGTTACGCAATTCAAATACCAACATGGGAGGCCACGTTAATTTGATAATTTTTCGTATATAAATTTGACATATTAATTAAGAGTTTATTTGACATCTTCTTTTTCTTTTTTTTTAATATGTCTGTGTCCTACGGGGCAGTTCGCCAATCATGTTTTCATCTGAAATTTATAAGGGCCACTTTTTATAGATGAGTTTGAGCATTGGTCACGTATTCGATAAAACTATCAGATTTCCGAAATTATGCATAATATAACTGATTATTTACATTATTTATGTTACGAGTGTTTAGTTTTTAAGGCTCATATGTGTAAGTTTCTAATAGCGTCAGTTAAATTCTTGTAAGTTTTAACCCAGACTCTACACTCTTAAAATATTGACAATATTTAATCAATATCAGAAATTATTGACATTAATATTGACTGTGTAATATCTGTACTGATGTATTGATCAAAATATTGATGCGAATCCTGATTTTCTGATTTTCGGACATCAATACCGGTGCAAAGTGGGGATATTGACAATAAGTTGATCGTGTAGGGGTAGTCAACATCAATATTCAGTTCAAATATTATAACGGTATGGAAGGTCAAGTGGAGATGGAATGTGTAGAAAGTTAATTGTTGGAATACATTCTCAAGATAATACCGAGAATAATGACGAAATTCTCAAACAATAAAACCTTGTGGGCATTGTGGTATTGTGTGTGCAACCTGCACATTCTAATAAATCAGCAAGAAATGCGGCATTAGATAAGTCAAATAAAGCCGAATTCTTGGCGGTACATCCGTTCATACATTCGAAAATAATTTTTGTCAGAGAAAAATGCAACCCAACCGTATAAACAAAAATCTCTTGAGTCGACTTATTTTTTACTGAAACAAAGTTATTTACTAAAAAGTTCACAATAGCGCCTCAGAAAAAAGCCATGTGGCGTTAGATCTGGAGATCTTTCCGGCCATTCAATAAAACTCCTTCTACCAATCCATTACCTCAGAAATCGTTCGTTTAGCCATTGTCTTACTGCTGCTACATAATGTGTTATTGCTATGTCCTGCGGAAGGTATATATTCTGTTCATCTAGCATCATATTTCTCTGTTCATCAACTTATCTTTCTAATGACTGAATAAAAAATTGATCAGTTTGATTTTCTAATCATTGTGGGTACAATTCTCCCGTCAGATTTTCCTTCAAAAAAAGTTGTCCAATTATTTCATTTCCAAGAATACCAGCCCATACAATTGATATTAGAAGGAAACTGAGCGTTATTTTGTGGAAATAGGTGAGGGTTTTTTTGTCCCAATATATACAGTCATGTATATTATTAACAAAGCCATTTAAATAAAATGTTGATTCATCACTGAAACGAATATTTTTGACTAAATTTGCCTCATCTTATATCTTTTGGGTCATCATTTCACAAAATAAAATTCTACGGTCATAGTCGTCTTCACTAATATGTTGATGAAATTGTATTTTGTATGGAAAAACTTATTTGATTTTAACACTTTATATATGGAATAATTTTGGAATGGATTAGGTAGGACCTACAGCAAAATGACTATGTACTTAAATTTGTGCATCTTCGCCGAGGACTCTGGGGTTCTTATTTTTGCGATTACAAACTGAGTCAGTTTTTTCAAATTTTCGTACCAACTCTATGATGACCTGGTGGCTTATGTTAAGAACTTTTCGTTGAAAACTCGAGCTGTATTGAGCTCCGTAAATGAATTAATAAAGGGTTCACAGCCACCTGAAAACCGCACTTTTTTGAATTTAAACATCTGTAGCAGTCAAACCGTTAAAAATCAGTAAAAACAGCTTACATGTCCCTATCTTAAAATTTGAAGTTCTATACTATGGCATTAAAAAATATTTGATACAGAGTGATAAAAAATCAGCTGGGATTACAAATTTTTGACTACTCTGTATCAAATATTGTTTAATCAGAAGTGATGAAATGACTAATAAAATAAAATTGAGTATTTTTATGCTAAGCTGGTATGACTAGAATACAATTTTAGTGGCCTGTGAACCATTATTTTTAGGTGAACTATCACGCCAAGAAGTATTTATTGATAATTTTGGAGCACCTTGTATATTGAAACCGAATAGAATAAATGCAACAGATTTTATTCGCTAGCTAAATATTTTGGGGAAAATTGCTTCAATTTAAGTAATTTTCCTGATCTTGGATATAACAACTCAAGAAAAGAAGTTTATTTAAGATTCTATTTAGCTCAAGGACATTAAGTAAAAAACCCATTATTTTTACGTTTAGAAATACTGTAATCTCCCAAAGCATAGCCAGTGCAATCACATTTTGACCAAAAACTAAGAGACCAAAGGTCCGTAAACAAGGAATGTGCCCTAGTATCGTGATATGGAAATGGAAAAGTTCCTTTGAAATGCGCAGATATCATCACTAGACAGATCCAAAATTTGTGGTTTCAGTCTCTTGCACTTCGCTTCTTTTAACGTAGGAGCACGATATATATCGTTTTTGATTGAAGACGAAAACAGTGGGGTATTTTACTTATCAGAGGCGCAGCATACTCCAAGGAATTCAAGATGTAGAAAATACTATTTTAAATAATATTAAAAAAAAAATAATTAACTTCTTTAAGTGGATTATTCGCATGATTGGATGTAATAAATGATGAGGTTTCAGAAAAGGAAAAACTCTTCATTATTGAAACAAATATGCAAATATTTACCTTATTTCTAGTTTTAGGTTATTGTAATGGTTATTTGGGAAGATATTTCTAAAATGTTAGTAGCATATCCCCCTTTTTATAATAAATTATAAATAATAAAATCTATGACAAAAATGTCAAATGGTTACAAAGGGAAAAATACTCGGCGCACAAAGAATATATATACACATAAATAGAAGATTACCGAATCTATAAAATAAGGTAACAAATACTTATATGTATTTATATAAAAAAATATATTATAGAAGATACTGACTGATTATACATATAACTGGCTTTTGATTAAAATTTGCCTTATATCCTCGTTTCTGACTTTATCTTTTTTTTTCCTTTTTTAAGGTATTTCATTTTTATTGCTATTAGTCTGCTTTTCCCATAAATGCTTTATTTATTTAATAATATATTTATGTTTCTAATTCTGCTTAAAATTTCTGTATCCAATTTATCGCCTTCACTATTTTTTTCTCAGGTATTCCATAGTTGATACGTATTCCAGCTCGACGCAGCAAATGTTTGCCTGATCTTTGGTACCGTTTATATTCGTTATTTCTGTTTTAATTTCCATAGTATCTAAGGCAACGGCAGAAAGTAGAGATATAATTTCTGTTACTATAGTATTTATGTTTTCCATTATGTCCATATAATTGCATCATAATAAAGCTAATTTTAACTTATTGCAGTGGCAGGTTAACATAATTAAAACAATAATAAGTGTTTTACTGTACTGGGGATAGTCAGTCTTTTGGAAGAAACATTCCCTTGAAAGGGCTTGTTTGCTGTAGTGGAGGACCATAAATAATTAAAGTATAGTGTTAAATATTTTCCTCGACTTAAACACATCGTTTGAGATCGCTTAGTAAACAATTTAAAAATGTACGGTGTGCGAAATAAAACTGTACTTTTACTAAAGGATATAATAAAACAAAAGTAGATAGGGAAATATCTACCAAAATTTTAAAATGATATTCCACACAGAAGCGTAATGGGTCCATTTTATTCCTTATTTATATAAATGACTTATAGCGAATATAAAAAAAATGCTCAATATATTTCTGGTGGGTTACTTACCGAATTTCTTTTGTATTTTCAAATCTTAGGATCAACCAGTAGTTTGATTATAAGGCCTAATAATAAATGATTACTGACGGAATCCTTATTGAATGAGGATATTTTTGTTTTTAATATCATTTCAACCTATATAAAACAAGAACAAAAATGAAAACTAAAACTATTGTATTTATGAAATGGGAGCAAACCGTTGTTGGATATTTAATTGCTTCTACAAAATATTTAATGATTTTGGTCTTTTAAACTCCTGATGTGTTCTTATTAATTTCCGTACACCACTGTTCAAAACCTTTTCGGCTGATGTTCAACGAATATATCATAAAGTGAATGCCTAATACAATAGGAATTTCTGAAGTATAGGTGGAATTTCTGACATATGGAGAAAAAAAGAAGAGAAGACATATAAGAGGCAGAAACAAAAAGGAATCCAAAAAGGTTTATCCCTTGAATTATTATCCAGAATTCGAGATTAAACGCTTGAATCCTTAAGTTGGAATTTTTTAGGTAGGCAGGTCAATTATAATTTAATATCGGTAAAAATGGCTTTTAGAATTTTCGGCGGTGGACTCTTACGCAAAAAAATATTTTGAATATTTATTACAATAAAGGCTTTTTATAATGTGGATAAGAGTGCTTGCTCTAGTTAGAATTTTAAATGGTCTTATAGTATGACATTATTCTACAAACATACATATCATTCCCGATCAGACATTTATCTCTTTATTTAAAAGAACTTTCAGTAATATAATTAAATAATAGTTTTGGTTTTATACTTCTACAAAAAAAACAAAGGAAATATCTAACTATAAAACAGAATAAATGAACTTGCGTTCATAGTGACTAAAAATTTGATGTAAAACACCTCGTATGTACTTCGGAATTGCCATATAACTCTTTCGGAATACTGATAAAGTTTCTTCTTTCGAACTCCACTTTTTCAAGCGGTCGAAACATTCCGTACATTTCAATTCGACTTTTAGAGCGCGCCAAAAAAATTACACACACAGAAAAAGCATTAAAATATATAAAATCATAGAATACTTTTCATTTTAATAGGCTAAAATATACTAGAAATTTGATTAACCTAGTTAATAAAAATCATTCGTTTCCGAATAGTTTTAAGAGCTCATAAAAGTAAAATTTCTAATTTTAAGAGTATTTTATCTTTATGTGTTGGCTGCTGTTCTCAGTGGTCAAAATATTTTACTCCTAAATGTACTGCAAAATTTCAATTATGTTTTGAATCGTATTTTTTGGTCTGACTTTTATTTATATTTAACCAACAGTATATAACTGTATTTTTAACCTTTTTTAAATCTTCTCTGCAAAATATAATACTAGCACTAAATATAATTAACATCAAATATAAAATTAATTGGGAACGCCATAAAAGGAACCAAGAACCAATCTAAAATTGCGGTACGAGTAGGGTTATTGGGCCGAACCATATTGACCAACGGACAGACGGTAAATATAAATAAGCTAATTAAATTTTATTCAGAGCATTGTACACTGGATAAGTTCCTTTCGCAAAGCTTCTGATTTTATGTTGGAGGAGATAGTAGGGGAGCCAGTTGGTTAAATTCAGGAATACCTACGAAAAAAAAAGTTTACGTGCAAAATATTTATTTCATAGTTTTTCCTATATTCAAACCTACTAAAAAAACACTTCAATTCAGAAATTGGTATGCTCAAAATGTGCGATTTAAATATATCTACGGCTTTTTCACGGCAGAAAAAACGGTGACCAAGCATTTTATTATAAAAAAGGCACTTTATTCCATGGGACGGGTGGGTAATTAATGTAATGTTAATACATTTTAAATAATTGACTGATACTCGTTCGGTATGGAATGTTAAATTATCATGACTTAAAATGATTGAACGTTTACGATTTATTTTTTATCATTGATCAGTTATTTCGGGCAAATAAACTGTTTCATACTACTGAAAATTTACTATTAACGATCTTTGGAAGCGATTGTAGCCTCGTGACCATCTTTGGCTACAAAACATGTAACCATTTTCTTGGAATACTTTTTGATTGCAAAAATTTTGTTGCTAAGAGTTCGTTTCCTTAGTTTCTTATTCGGTGGAGTACATCCACGTTTCATTTCCAGTAATATTAATCATTGATTGGAAGTTCTATTGTTGATTTTTTCAACATTGCTTTAGAACAGTTGACACAGTCTTGTTCTTGAGTTATTGACAGATGATGTAGTTTCCAACGAAAACAAAGTTTCCTCGCAGTTAAATGAGTATGCAAAAAGGAACCTATCGAGGTCAGAAAAATGTGAAAAGAAGCCCAAATCTCATAGTATGTAGCACGATGGCTTTCTTAAATTATTCGATGTAGAGCATCAATATTTTCAGCAAAAACTGACGTTGAGGGAAGTACTCCCCTTGGTTGATCCTCGAGCGAAACATTTAAATTCTTAAAACCCAAGTGTAAGTCGTTGCTTTTGAGCTTTACCACCAAAAAATAGACGTTCCATACATCGAAAATCACGAAATTAATAAAAAATCATAGTACGCACATTTTCTCGCATTGATTTCATTTTTAACATGCTTGGTTAGATCTATGACCAAACGGACAAAGATTTTAATAATAGGAAAAATTGATAGATTTTAATTTACACAAGAAAGATTACCAGATTCCAGTATTTATCCGACTGCATCTTGTACTACGTGAAGTGGGTTCCAAGAGCATCTGCAAGGAGAAATGTTCTTTTTTATCTGCATACAGCTTGAAAAAAATGTTTTATTCAAGATTTACCAAGATTGTAATGCAAATTTTAATAATCTGCCCATTTTTTCTGCAATATACAGTAAAGCTAAATTTTTTTTTATGAAATAGTAGCCTACTCAGTTACTTAATTAATTTTGAAATGTATTTTGTAAATTAATGCCTTCATGTATATGTGTTCTTATTATTTCTTTCCTCTTATATAATTGGGTTTTCCTGTATAACAGTATAAAATTTATGGTTATGATTTGCTTGCCATTTTCAAAATATTCTCGTTTTGATTTTTTTTATTTGGGATAGACTAAATATTTTTTATTCGGTTTTTATTATAAATATCATTCCCCATAATGTAATTTAAAAATTCTATTTTTGAAAATCTTATTTAACTTATTATTTATTTCATAGAGAATATATAATTAATAAAACCATGTTTTAAGAAATATATTAAGATTGGAAATATGTTTCTCATTAAATTTTTTACCTAAATAAGGTGACAATCTAAACATAAGTGACTGATTCTATTTTCTATGTCTATCTACTTAACCTTGATTTACAAATAACTGCTTTAATTTATGCATATATTCGTACTATGTCTACGGAATATTCTAGTGTTTTATACAAAGTGGACCAAAAGTCTGGAAACGGCCAATTATCTCGTAAATTGCTAGTCCGAATTCTACAAAATTTGGAATAAGCCTATTGTGGGATACGGACATTCTAGATTTGACATTTGCAATGTTTTTGCCGTTTCTCTGATATTATTAGTCACTTTGGTTGTTTAAATACATCACCCTGTATATTCAGTCATTTTTGGAATCTTCTCTTCAATACGAGTTCAACCATATGTAACACTTATGATTTTATTTATAGATGAATCTCGATTCATTTCTAGACAATCATGGAGAAATATGGTAGACACATTATACCATCGATATTAGGGTACTGTCAACTCAGAAATGGAGAGAAACGGCAATTCTATTAACATTGCAAATGTCAAATCTGGAATCTCCGTATCCCAAATTTTGTGGAATTCGGACCAATAATTTAGGATATACTTGGCCGTTTCCAGACTTTTGGTCCACTCTGTATATATGTATGTATTTTACTTAGTTAACGTTAATCAAAAATTTGTATTTTTAAATTTTCCCTTAGAGACACAAAAAAATTATGCTACAATGAAAACCAACTGACTAAAATATTATCTTATTTTATTTTTTATTTCGTTTATACATGAAAACTAATAATATTAAACAATTAATCACAATTTTTGGGAAACCAAGTAGATTTGTATTTTGGTGGAGTATCGTAATAAAATGAATAGGTAACTACTGAATGAAGCATTTTTCTGTATGTAACTTTTTAAGAAGGGATCCAACTTTCTACTACTAATTCAGATTCATGGAGTTACCTGATTCGTTCATATATTTATCGAAAGCGGCCAAGGCTATCACAGAGGCCTTATGTTTAAAATTGACATTTGTTATTGCCTCCGTCAGGCTTCTACCGAGGCACTGTGATAGATGGGTTTATCCTGCAGCCGAGTGTTGGAATAGCAAAAGTCTTTAGATATATCATCATCATGTTCTTGTAATGGAGTTTCTTGGACACGGACAAAGATGAGGCCTGCGACACAAATTAATTTATTATAAGCTAGTGCAGTAAGTGCAGGAAGAAGAGTCGAAGTACAGGAGAAGGTTCGTAATTTATTACTTAGAAACTAAAAAGCTAAGCTGGTAACAGTTTGTAGATGTTAAAGCACACTATGTTTTCTACACGGACCGTTTTAAGGCAATTTTCAGATATAATACTTCATTCTATAATTCGTAATGTAATCTTAGATGGTTAAGGAATATAAATAAAATACATATGTTAAAAAAACGAAAAGATTTTTTTGTAGTAATATGCTGATATGCGTCGGTCACTAAATTGGGAATTATCCCCAATTCTTGCCATTGACATTAATTATTTTTGGATATCGTGTATCACTCTTAAAATCGAATTAGCCAGTTTCCCTAATATAGTTATTGTCTATTATGCCACGTCTAGACCAAACAGATAAAACAGAAACTTTGAGTTTTTAGTAGGTAAACACAGGGGGTTTCAGAACCAAAACCGGTTTTCCAAGGGGTTAACCACCCTTCCAAGGCGAAGGCTAAGGCTAAGGCTACGACTACGGCCCAGGCCAAGGCCAAGGTCAGGGTCATGATGTGCTAAATACATTCTAAATACAAGGTCCTTCCAAGATAAAAAGATTAAAATCCGACAGTGCGGTTCAGTTCACAATGCTTTGTATGTACGAACAAAGATTAGATAGATTTTTAAAAAAAGTATTTAAACTAAAACAAGACATAATGAAATACGAGCAAATGCAAAATCTTATAGGCTTTTGAAAAATTGAAAATAAGTGAAGTAGAGGGGGATTCATTATAAATATAGTTGACCAAAACATCATATAGCATTGTACTCGACAACTTCAAAATGGATCTACAAAAAGTTAACGAACAGCTAATGTTAGATGTAGAGCATAAAGAAATTATAAAATTAAACCAGCTACAACCCAATATTCCACACAAATTAAAATCAATAAAAATGGTAACCACAAAATTTGGAGAAGCAGTGTTGGTGGAACTTGCCCAGCACAGAATATATTTACCGGGGAGATCAACTGTATTTTTGAAACCGCACCTAAGTGAATTTGGGAATGGTGATTATTCCATAATCTATGCTGGAGAGAAAAGTTTGTCAATGGGGAAATCAACATCTCTATTCAAATTTGAAAAATGTTCATTTATTGAAAAATAAAAAATATAAATTAATATGTATTTTACTATAAAAACATCCGAACAAAATCTAGACAGTTAGTCTACAATGAGTTTTAGCGAGGTATTTCCAAATTCAGTTCCAGACAGTCCAACTGAGGTAGATCGCTGGATTGGTACATGTTATATTTGTAAAGAGAAGCCAATACAAGTATTATTCCTTCCTTGTAGTCATAGGATTTGTTGTGTAGAATGTGGAACAAGAGTAAAGTATTGTACTTTTTGTCATGTCAAACTAGTAGCAATTGTTCGAGATGAGCAAAGAAGGTGTACCAGCCAAGTGTTATCATGCGGACATAATGTGTGTAAAGGATATGTAAGATTTTGTTCGATATGTGGTTTAGAAAATAAATAAATTTTACTTAAACAGATTTTTTTTTTTTACACCTCTAAATTTGTACAAATTTGGTGAAAATTATTCTAAATAGCTAATGCACACGAAATACATTGTGTGTTTCCCAAGGCTATGTTGTAGAAGGTCAACCGATAAATATAAAGACATGTGAAATTGAAACGAGAACTCAAACCATGTCTTCGATTACTAAAGAACGTTGGGCAGTACAAAATTTTGAAAATTTAAAATTTGAAGATTTTGAAGATGGGATTCCGATTATATTATATAGTGATAGTGAACGTCCGATTACACCAGATCGAGACATAACAACACTGATGGAAATATATAATAAACATCCTAAGGATCCCAGACAAGTACCACTACCCATTTGGAGACCAATAGAATTGAAGGTTATTTCATCTTATCCCCACCATCCATAAAATGTATATAACCAAGTCTAAAGGTGATCAGTTCATCAAAATGTGGCGAGCCTACACAACCCAAGTTAAGGTAGTAGATTTAAAATCTGCAATTACCTACTTTGCAAAAATTTATGGAGAAGACAACTTTGAATGGGAACATGAAGCAATCTATGGTAGAAATAGATGGTACTCTGTAGAAGAATGTAGGGAAAAAGCTATACAACATGAAAAACCCGCTTCAGCCTGTAATGACTATCTTGATGGTGAGCTTCATCTTTGCTGTTTACTAAATATTTTGGACAATCTAAATTTAAATACAAGACTAGAAATTTCCAAATACCTACCAATTTATTTGAGGGATTCTAACTATATAGAAGAAAATGATGATGATACAGACGAAGAAATGAAACCGTTGGATACTTTATCATATGAAGAAGCTGAAAAATTGGTAACACAGTCAAGTCCATTGTAAATATTTAAAAAAATAAAACACATATTAATAAATAGTTTTTTTATTTCATTAAAAAATTGTTGTATAAAAAATATACGTTTGCTAAAGCGCAAATACATTTGTCCTTTGTGTGGTAAAGACATGCAGGTTCCTTTAGTTGAAGTTTGGGTAGCTCGTCAAAAGAAAACACAGGAGTCTTGGAAAACGTTTATAAATAATTTGTTTTTTCTAATCCTTTAACATAAATAAAGTCTGCATCTTTGGTAGCATCTTGGTAAATTTTGGAAAACTGATGGAGTGGTGTAAAGCCGGAATCCCATTCAATACAATGATGGTTATGAATTAACCAAGATGCCTGCTTATACAAATCAGGAGACAGCATTCTAAAAGGAAATGGCGGTTTAAACACATAATGGCAAATTTGAGAACCATTATAAGCAGCAAACTCCTTTACGATAAATTTATTATTTTCAATTTTAAAACATTGTACATCTACCACTAGCTGCATATTGCTAATAATCACTGAATTAACAAAACGTTACAACCAGACATTTATATTAAATAAGGAGCATGCGTGTTAAACCTGTCGTACAATTTTTGTTAGAGGATTGTACATAAATTCCTTTTCATGTAAAATAAGACAATAAGCAGAAACATTTTTACCCACATTTTTACTGGTTTCAAATTCTATTCTTAGCACAACCGACCCCCCTTGAATAATTTCTCTTTGACGTGAACAATCGATATGAAATATTGGAGCATTATTTTTAAATTCTTCCGGTGAAAAAATTGGTTGATTTGTTGGTAAATGATAGTAGGATTCTTGAAAATTAGCAAACATTTCATAAGCAGTAGCAAAACGATTAGAGTCAAAATCTAAATTTAAATCATGATACGGATATCGTTCCGAGTTGAGAAAGATACGAATATTTGTTAGATTACAGTGATTAAAGTGACTCATATTTTTTAACAATTTTCCTTTACAATCATCCTGAAAGGCGACTATAACATATTATCTAGGACTTTCTAATTTTGTGGAAGTTTTAACATTCCAAGTATGACGTGTGGAATCGTTTAATGTGGGATATTCTATTAGTTCCCAACTTCTAAATTTAATTGGCAAGTCTATATTACTCTGAATTATTTTATTTAATCGAAGTTGTTGACTTATACTAGGACTTATATGAGGAATATTCCAATATATCTTGTTAATTTCAATTTTTGGTTTTTCTGTCTCATCTGTTGCAATAACACAATCCACATCATCTTTTTCGCGAATGAGAATTAATTCCTGCTTCATATTTAAAACAATTTTACGAAAATCTTCAAAAAAGCCAGAAAAAAGTTTTAATGGTATGTAAACATTAAAATTACCGTGATTATCAATTAAAAGTTTATTCGTTGATGCAATTGTCTTTCCCGCAGAATCTTTTAAATCCTCTTTAGGGAACCAGGCCGCATTTTGAAGTAATTTACTCTCATTTTCATTGATTGAGAGATAGTTTTTCAGGGTAGACGCTAAGCCAACACCTCTAACCGAATCAATTATTACACCATTCATTTCATATCTTATTTCCCTAAAGAGATGTGCTATACCATTGTTTATAAAATGAAATTTTGTTGGTGTCTTATTTTGTTCTGTTAAAAATTTGCCCTCTAAATAAAGGTAACTATTACATGGGAGAGTATAAGCATCAATATCTTGAACGGCAATTCTAATTTCATCATTATAGTTAACAGCGGTTAGGGTATGGGGTTGATAGGTGTGAAATTGATAATCCTCAATGGTCGTATCAGTAAACGGTTGTCCGGTTACGTTTAGGAGATCCATTACAAACTTTAAATCCAAGAGATTGTAAAAATTTACGGTTTTGCGATGTTAACGGCTTAGTGGTTCTCAAAACACTGTTTTTCTTATTGCTATATGGTCTTTTATAATGGAGGTGACAACGTGGAAACAACCAAACCATTATTCAATTTTTCTAAGATGTAAGCGAATAGTAATTGTCTCGTTATTGAAATTTATAAGTTCACCCGTTTGCTGAAACACCTTAACTGTTATGTTGTTTATTGTCTTGACGCTTACAGGATAATACAAAATAGTTTGTGGTTGTTCCACTATTTTATAGCCATTGGGAACCTGAGGGAAAAATTCGTGAATAATGTGAACCGGACGTCCATTAAGGAAAGAGCCGATCGCAATGTTACAATCAACGCAAATAGTGTTTACACTCAAAATATTTACTTTGTCGGAGGTATGAGCAACATTTGGAGAGAGTCTAGTGGAAAAACCTAAAAGTTTTCCAATTGAATTTGGTACATTGAAATTAATGGGTGCAGTACTTTTGAGAGTGACTGTATTAGTTTTTGAATCTGCTGTTATATGAATTGTTATGCCAGTAAGAAAAATATCTTTTTCAATAATTTTTATCAAATCATTAATCTCATATGCACCGGTTGGTATAGCAATGGTAAATTCATCTTTGTCACCCCACACCAAGACGTTATTATGTACATGAACATTTGGAATGCTATTGAAAGTGTCAAAATTAACCAAACCAATTTCATAATCAACATTTTCATTGAGATAAATGGGTGGATTAAAGTCAGCACTCAAAATGGATGAGTTACCATTTAGAGTGAACGTATACGACATGATGGTTAACAATCTAATGAATTTCATAAATGATTAAACTGATTAAATAGAAATCTTAAACTGTGCTGCCCACATTGATATGAATTGAATGATTGCAAAACATTATAATTATATCTTATTCTTACGTTCCCACTACTTTTGAAATATTTGGTAACCTCGAGTGGTGGGGGTATGTTGCCATAACTATCAAAATACTTAATATCATCATTATTTTTAAAGTATGCGGTCCAATGAGTACCAGGACCACTATTTACATCAAGATTAATTATACCAGTTTCAAATTTCTTAATCTTTTGCGGTAACGAATCTCGCATAAAAACCCCTCGAAAATATGGAATGTGTCTCGCAAATTTTTTCAACTCAACATTGGTTAACGCATGTTGAGGTAATTTTATTTTCTTCTTTTTATCCCATATCCCTTGTATGGTCGTAGGTAAAACCCCCGACCTCGTTTCATTCCAGCACCTTGTTTAGTTTCCATTGCTAAATTATGACGTTTCTGTTCCTCCAGCTGTTGACGATTAGCTTTAGCATCATTCACAGCTTTAGCGATTCCAGCTGCACCACCCCCAACAGCTCCTAAAGCACCTAGCAAGGGTAACAGAAAAGGTAAAAAACCACCCTTTTTCGGTGATCGAATGACACGTTTCCCCTTTCCCCGTTTTTTCTTCAAACCCATTCCCATCTTTCGTTTACCCTTCATAGCAGTAGTTACAAACCAAGCGGCTGTTTTTTCACCAAAATTTGCGTCCTTTGACTTTACTCGCTCCCAAGCTTTATTTTCCAAAACTTTATCAGCTACGTGTCTTTGTTTTAAATCACTACTTTGAGAGTATGCAATATCGTGTTCTCTACACGCTTGGTCTAGGGGATTAATACCTTGATCCCCTCTTTCTAATCGATTCCTGAGCCTGGTACCCGGGCCACAAAAAGAATAACCCGGAATGTGAATTTCCCCTGGGAGATTATTGATTAAAGTATTTAGTAATCCACGACCTTTCACCTTTCGCATCATTCTAAACCTTTATATAGGCGTGTGCACCTTATATAGGCACTAGTAGCCATGGAGATTCAAAAACAAAGAGTCACTTTACCAGTTAAAAATTATGACATTGAAGAAGCTAAGAAAATAGGTAAACATGGTATAGTTTTTGGAGGTGACTCGAAACGAGGTTTAATCATAGGTCCCAGTGGATCTGGTAAAACCAACGTTATGTTGTCACTTCTAGAACATCCGAACGGTTTAAGATTTGAAAATGTATATGTATGCTCCAAAAGTTTACATCAATCAAAATATTCATACTTGCGAAATTTGCTTCAACCTATTAAAGAGATTGGTTATAAGGAGTATGACAAAATTGAGGAAGTGATTGTACCTGAGTTAATCAAAAAGAATTCTATTATAATATTTGATGACATTGCTACATGTGATCAAAGTATTATACAAAATTATTTTTGTTGTGGGCGACATAAATCTACAGACTGTTTTTATCTTTGTCAGACATACGCAGCTATTCCCAAACATTTAATTCGAGATAATTCAAACCTTTTAATTATATTTCAACAAGACATGACCAACCTCAAACATGTGTATGATGATCATGTTAATATTGACATGTCATTTCAAAATTTTAAGGATTTGTGTGCATATTGTTGGAAAGACAAATTCGGTTTTATGACAATAGATAAAGATTGTAATTTAGGGTTAGGTCGATACCGACAAGGATTTGATTCTTATATAAAGCCAAACAGTAAGATTTTGATTGGTAAAGATGGATGAACAGTTGGGAAGAGAACTACTCGAAACACGAAAGGATATTAAACGTAAATATAAAAGTTTAAAAAATGAACAAACTGCAACGGAAAATCGTTTCAAACAACAATGGAAGCCACTCGTTGAACCTATTCAACAACTTATTACCACCACTAAACCGGAAATTAAACAGGAGTCACCGAAAACATCACCAAAAAAGTATTACTCTATCGTACCAGACCTAACCTTCAATCAAACAATGCAAGATGACTTTGGTGCGAGTTATATAGATGATGACATAGTTACAGATACTTCACAAGCGAGAGATGAGACCCTAGAGTTTTTAGAAAAGTATGATCCTTTGCCCAGAGGATATATTGAAAATAAAATTATGGATACTGAGAATCAGTTTGATAGCACGTTTGGAGTTTATTTTAACCCTGAAAATCAACAATGGGCTATTGGTGATTCTCCTTTAACATTTGACGGAAAAGATGTAGTGATTCAAAATCTCAAGTATAAAGGCACTCCTGGTCTTTATGAATTTTTATTCAAAAAATATCCTGCTGGATACAAAACTCAAGACCTTGACTCATATATTGAAATTGTTAGAAGAACAAATGCACAATATTTAGGTTATAATCCAAAAAAAGGATTATCCACTTCAAATGCTTCTAAATTTATTGATCTAATTAAACCTCGTGTTACCAATTTGCATTCTCTAGCCTTGGAGAAATTTGAGAAAAAAAGAAGAGCAATCGAGCAGGAAGGTATGTCAGGACAATTTCGCCCGAGACTCAGCTCCAATTCCAATGTAAGAAAAAGTCTGCTTCCTCTAACCCGAAGTAAAACTAAACAAACTCTTGGAAGTGGATTAAATTCTAAAGTTTTAATAGATTTAACTGATAAAGTAGATTATAAATATTTTGTTGATTTTAATGAATTGGTTGATAGACTTCGATTACTTGTAGCATCACAAAAAGCTGGTAATACTGGGGTCAACAATGAAATTGTTTCCATTATAGAAGAACTACGTGAAGGTGGAATAATCTTATAAGCATCAGTTTTCCAAAATACTTTTTAGTATTCAAGATGCCTCTTAACAAGTTCAACCAACACTTTCTTACTTCCTACACATGTCCGGAAGAGGAGATAGTGTCCTCCCCAAATCCAACACCCTTCTACATTTGTAAACCTTCCCAATTTCACAGTAAATGTATATTAACTATTCGAGGTATTAAAGATTTTAATGTAAGTAAAACAGTCTACCTATTAGAAGATGGTACATTTTCGTATACCTTTCCTATAAGTGGAAAAGTGGAAAGCATACGCTGTTTTCCGGAAAATCTTTATATTTCATATAAAACAAAATATGATAAAATTAATCAACTACTAGAAAATAATATTATTAACAAGGGTGATGTTATTGAATTTCATATGCATTCACAAAGTCTTATAAAAGATAAAATTTTTATTCAATTTGTAATTCAATGTCAGCTCGAAAAAAGTGATTATATATAATGCAACTTTTTTATTTTGTATTTCATTTTTAATAATGCCTTTGAATCGTTTTAATCAACACTTTCTTCTTTCAAGCTGCGCTGAAGATGAAGAAAAAGTTGGTTCTATTCAAACAAATACTTCATTTAATGCTCCATTTTATATTTGTGACAATTTCGACTATCACGTTAAATGTCTGATTCGTTTAAGAGGAGAAAAAACAAATTTGAGTAAGGATTATTATGTTCTTGATAATGGAAATTCAGGATTCAAGTTTCCATTGTCAGCAAAAATTGAAGGTATTTCTCATTATCAGGCAGATTGTGAAGTAATATTGAAACAGAAAACTTACAAACTTCATGAACTATCAGGTGTAAATATTGTTAAAGGGGATGTAATTGTATTTAAGCTGGGATCAAAACAGAAAATTTGTATTGAATTATTACTTCAGTGTCCGTTAGTCAAAAATGTCTAAATTGCAAGTCGTTAATGAACTTCATAAACCAGCTCGAATTAATTTTAAACGACGTCATGTTTTAGTTAAAGGCTTGCATGATTTAATTCAAGCTGATCTGGCTATCATGTCATCGTTTGCTAAAGAGAACAAGGGATACAATTATATTTTGGTTGTAATCAATGCATTCAGTAAATTCGTTTGGACTGCACCTATCAAAAGAAAAACTGGTAAAGATATTGTTAATGCCATGAAAGTCATTCTAACACAAATGATTCCTCCCAAAAATCTTCAGACAGATAATGGGACAGAGTTTTACAATAAAGATTTTCAAGATCTTATGCAAAAATATAAAATAAATCATTATAGTTCCTATTCGAATCTCAAGGCTAGCATTGCGGAACGGGTAATTAGAACTCTTAAGTTGGCTTTATGGAAACATTTTAGTTTACGGGGATCGTACAAGTGGATAGATGCTCTACCAACTATTGTTGCTAAATATAATAATACTAGACACTCGACTACTGGAGCCATACCCAGCAAAGTTAACAATAGAAATGCAAAGTATATTATTGCATTTAGTCGAGCAAAAATAGTAGATCCTCGAAAACCTAAATTTAACGTTGGTGATTATGTACGTATCAGCAAATATAGACATGTCTTTAAGAAAGGCTACACTCCCAACTGGACGACGGAGGTTTTTAAAGTGAAAAAAATTCAGCTGACCAATCCTAGAACCTACATTTTGGAGGATGAAAAAAATGAAGAGATTCAAGGTGGATTCTATGCGGAAGAGTTGCAAAAGGTGAAATATCCCGATGTTTTCTTAATTGAAAAAATCTTGAAACGAAAAGGAGATCAAATTTTAGTAAAGTGGTTGGGAATGAATGTACAATCTTGGATAAATAAAAATTCAATAGTATAATATGTACTTTTTTAATAAAATATTTTGCATACAATGTGTTTTATTTATACAATGATCTCAATAAACAAGGGTTTATAATTTTTGCGATTTCTTCTATGTGACGTTGAAATCTTACACGGTCACGAGCAGCTTCCTCCCAACATCCTCCTTTTCTGGCTTCCTTGTAAGCAAAACACCATTTGTATAGGGTATGAAATTTGTTCATCGATTCGTTAAAGATAACCTTCTTCATAGTAGTTCTGGATATTGATATAGAACTTCCAACGCTAAACCATAAGTAGTTGGATTGATGTCTTTTATAGGTTCGAGAACTTTGAGCGCTGTCTGCACCATATTGGAGCTGCCTGCGACACTCATTCGTAAAATTGTTAGACAATATGCAAATTTTTGTTCTCGATATAGATCAATGAAATGTTGTATTAACGGTAGCTCGTGTAACGTTAAGCCCATTATGTTGATAATGGTCGCCCACTCCTCTTCGTTGTATATTGCTTTATGTCCTTTGTTGTCGCATATTTTAATACACGGCGCAAAATTCAAATCACGTGATAGACTCACTGCTACATACTTTAGGTTTGATTTTGTATAAAATCGCTTTTCACCCAAAAAAGTGCCTTGTATCATATTTTAGAAAACTAAAAATGTCAGGTTAAACTGTAATGACCCCAGGGTAATGTATCATAGGAATTTTGTATTAAATATCTTTTGTCGTCTGACGAATTTAGACCAATTTTGGTTTGTTTTATGCTGTAGACGTTGTGAGCATAAGAACGAATTGTAGATTGAGAGATAATTTTGTTCGTATTTTTATTTAAACAATCAACATAGTCGTCAAATGTAATTTTAGTTTGTAGGACTCTATTTTTCACACCTTTTGACTTTTTAACTAATTTTTGATTTCCAATTTTATAGCTATACATTTTTGATCTTAGACCTACAAAATGTGTAATAATGTTACCGTTCGCTTCATCTTTCATTAAACCCGGCACTTTTTTATTACAAAGTGGTATATTATATGGATTTGTAGGTGAGTAATCACTTGTATCAAAATTGTTAATGTTCTGTTTAATAATTTCATCGTATATATCATGACTATTAATTTGATAAATAAAAGAATCGGTGTCGGTATATAAAATTTTACATCTGTTATTTATTTTAGGCAACATATAATCATAATGAAAATGGTACATACATGTTTTTGATATATCCAACACAGCCATTCCTATATACAATGGTTTGTTAAAATAAAGTTCCGCTTTCCGTAATTCAATAGCCATTAAATCATCATCAAAGATTGTTCGACTTTGAAATCTAGGACTAGCTATTAAATTTTTAGCTCCATATCTCCCCTCCCAACGAGAGACTAATTTTACATTACGATGTTTTCTAACATTTTCCATACATTTACCGTATATTGAATTTACTTTAAGTTTAAAATGATCTTTCTCAAAATTATTTTTAGCTTGAGCTCGAAAATGTGTATTAAGATCTATATAGGGCTTTAACCAAGCAGATTGCTCAAACTGGAGGACTCTATGGATTTTTTTAATTTTTAAACCGTGTGCTACTGCTTGTTTAAGAGCCCTATAATGAATGATATATTTTGATTTATTATACAATGTTGTTAATAGTTTAGGCAACTTTGATCCTGGAGGAACTAAATGTTGGGCGCAAAATGGATAATCTTTATGTAAATCATGTAGTTCAATAGGATATTCAAGGTCCACTTCCAAAATGTAACCTTGGAGAGAATCATCTGGTATTCCAGTAATGTCAATATTTGAATCGACCCATTTAAATTTCCCTTTGGGCAGGGGTTGTGACATTGCCCACCCATATAAATTGTTCACATCTACGTAAAATAAATAGTTGTCTGGTTTTGAAGAATCATAATTAAGCATATATTTATTATTTGCTTCTGAATACCTACATGAACATTGGCTGATACCGCCACGTATTCCGGATTCAACAAATAATATCATGTCAACGTCATTTAAAAGTTCCAATTCACATTTGGTATATTTTAACATACTATCCCAGGAGTAAGAAGGTATTGTTACGTACCAAACTATGTCTAACCCGCTAGTATTATATCCTATATTACGAAAATTTTCAAACACATCTGCAAGTAATAAAATATCCGTTTTCAAATACAAATCTGAATATTGTCCTAAATTTTGTATGGTAAACTTTTCCCAAATAGTTTGAGCGTGTTGGTATCGATCTTCAGTAATGTATTCATCATTTAATTTATTATAAAAATGAGAGGGGTCGGGTAATTTAGTTTCTTTTAGTCTCTCAAAACTATCAATATAATCATAACAAAATACACCTTTTCGAGTTAGCAAATCAAATTGTTCATCCGTGCAGAATCTAAATTGTTCCCTTAAATTGGTTAAATTTACTTTATCTAAAGTTGATGCCAATGTATCTAAAGAGGTGGCCATGAACCTAATTGAATCAATGAATCGAAATTTAATGTCATTACTGAAGTGTTGAGTAAAAGATATATATTTTTCCTTATTGATTGGAATGAGAGTAATTTTACCTAATTTAGCGAGATCTCGAATTATGAAATGACTGTCGTATCCACTTAAATTATGAAAAATAACGGGTACGACAAATTGTTTACGAAATTTTAAGTTGCATGATTCATGAGCAAATCCCCTAAAGTCCCCTGTAAAATGATTATGATCACGAACTATTATATCCTCATTTCTAAACACCTCCTCACAAATATGACATGAATGTGCATTGACTTTTGAAAGTCTTTCTTTCATGGGAACAATATGTTTAAATTTTGATTCAATCACTTCCGAACAATGTGACATTTGATTGGCAAACCATTGCATACAGTTTTCACCGCGGTAACTATTAAAATATGACAAATTATTATCATAATCACACTTAACGTAATACCCACAACTAAATGCTTTATGCTGTTGATATTTTATTGTACTTTTCTCTAAATTATCCTCAAATGGTTCCAATATTGATTCAAAATCTGCATATATAACAAATGGTGCTCGCTGTTTATTTACAAAATTTTTAAATTTAACTATAGGATATTTAGGAAGAGATATTTTATAATCATTGATTTTTTCACAAAGTTCTGCATGTGTAAGAAGTCGTCCTTCAGAACTAAAATAATTGAGACACCTATCACAAATAAATTTTTTATTTTTATTTTTATTCAATTGAGAACCTATTAACTGCGATAAATTTTTAATATAACAATAGTGATATAGTATATCAACATCTTCCTCTTCAGGTAGAGGATCAAAGTCATTAATTTTTGGAAAATATTTATTTTGAATCAATAATAGATTTACATGTCTATTTTGTTTGCATTGAGTTAGATGTAAAGTAATTACGTTAAATCTCTTTTCAATCAATTCTAATCCGTATACATTCACTGATATTGAATTTAGTTTTTCAAATTTATTAATTTTATCAAACTGCATCGGAGTATCAAGTCCTTCTAAATTTAAAACGTTTGCATAATGCGGATATGAAGAAATCCTTTGTGGTAAACCTGACGGTTGGTATAAGGCAGCAATAATACTCCAATAGAAACAAGATTTATCAAAATTTTTGATATTAATACAAGCTAGTTTTTTTTCTATAGCTAGAGGTAGTTTAATGTAAGAACTCCCATTACCAATTTCTAGTTTATTAACATTAACCTCCAACGATATTATTTGATTTAAAGCCCAACCAGAGTCCTTTTCTTGGAACTCGGAGAGCTTATTTGTTAAAAAATCAAAAACATGATTTATAAACCATTCCTTGAAATCTGTTGTCCTATCAATAACATTATTTTTGGTTTGAAAATATTTCAATTCAACAATTTCCTTGTCACCCGATTTTTTAACAAATTCCGCACAAAAATTCGTATTTACTTTAACCATTGATAAGTATCCTAGGATACATACAATTTTGGTTGAAAATATGGTAAAAGCATCACGTAAAAACGGTACGACATGTTTGTGCTTTCGATTCATTATTACACCTGTTGTAACCCTATTTTTAAAAATGGATAAGACTTCTTCCCAACAAATAGAATTATCGTCGTCGCCCCCATAAAGTTTATTATAAATTAACTTTAAATGACCTAATTTTGATGTCCAAGCTCTTTTTTTCCCAACATTTAAATTTTTCTTTGACATAACCTGTGTCACTAAATTAATTGCAACTTTAATATGCTTAAGCCAATTAAGTCTCTCTTCCTCAGTAAAATTAGGATACTTTTCAAAAAATTTAGAAGTCAATTTTGTCACGTCTGAGCAAAGTTTGTCTGACATTTTTAACTAACTAGATAAATACCTTGTGCACTATTGATGAAACCATTAACAACAACTGAACTGTGTAAAGTCTGCTCGGATATTTATATTTTAAGAATTATATCTATTCGTGAAATAACTATCGGGTGCAATCGAAATGTTTCCGATTCAAATCAACAAATATATTAAAATAAATTGAGATAAAAAATAATTATTGCGAAAAAATAATTTTTATAGATCAAAAATAGTATAATTAAGATAATGTTCAATAAATAAAATAGAATTTGTTAGACTATGACTTCAATTATTTATTATTGTTCGATTTATGTGGAAATTGACTATACTATAAGCCGACTCTCACTTTCATTAACGTGGTGTTGTTTCTTCCGTACCGGGTGCAATCAAATTATTCCCGTTTCGTTTTTTAACGTATTAATAATTACATACTTTAAAATTCCTAGGCTGAATTTTTTATACTAAAACCATGAATTTTTAAAATCTTGTTTTTTATTTTAAAATATTGTATTTTAATAATTTATGTCTTTCGTTTTTTAACGTATTAATAATTACATATTTTAAAATTCCTAGGCTGAATTTTTTGTACTCTATATAAAACTATTTCCTACTATGAATTCTAATATTCTGTTTTTGTTTTAAATATTGCAAAATTTTTATATTTTCAACCTTTTGATAATTACTATCCTAAAAATTTTCTGAATTTTTTTTGTACTTTCCAAAAAAATAACATAAAATTTCCTAATGAATTCTTATATTCTGTTTTATTGATAAATATTTGAAAATTTCCTAAGTATTTTTTTTTTTTTTTACAGATATAAGTTAATAATTTCAAATTGTATTAAAATAAATTTCCTTTCAGAAAATAAAATTTCTAGATTGTTAATTTCATTATACTATAATATTTAAAAGGATATCTGAAAAACTTAGATTTTAACATATTCGTCTTCTGTAAATGCAAAACGTCACTTTACAAAAAAATAACATAAAATTTCCTAATGAATTCTTATAGTCTGTTTTATTTTAAATAATGTATCATATTTTCGAGGTTTTTTACCTGTTTGATAAATATTTGAAAATTTTCTAAGCATTTTTTTACAGATATAATTTAATAATTTCAAATTGTATTAAAATAAATTTTCTTTTAGAAAAATAAAATTTCTAGATTGTTAATTTCATTATACTATAATATTTAAAAATTCTCTATCAGAAAATTTTTCTAATTTTCTGTGAATTCGGCTATACTATAAGATTTAAAAGGATACCAGATATTTAACCTCGTATTCGATCTTCGGTAAATGTACAGGTGAATGTCTTCTGGTTCGTTATTTATTGTCTGTTTCCTTGTTGTCAAATTATAATTTAAATACTTAAGATTAGTTCTTGAATTTTTATTGTGTTCTAAAATATAGTGAAAATTTCCTAAAACCATGATTCTTATTTTTTTATTTTAATTGTTAATTTCATACCTAAAAGTTCTTAATTACTTCTACTATTTTGTAGGATTAATTTTGTCATTTTTTATTAAAATAAATTCTGTTTTGATGTTAAAAAATAATTTAAAATAAAATTTCTAGCGTCATATGGAATTTTGTGACGAAAAATTTTAAACAATTACTAATTCTATGAAACTATATTTTTATAATATGAAAGTATCTCTGTTTTTATTTTAAATAATGTATAATTTATTTTTACTTGTTTGATACATATTTGAAAATTTCCTAAGCATTTTTTACAAATATTTTACAGATTTTAAAACGCTAAAAAATAATTTAAAATAAAATTTCTAGCGTCATGTGGAATTTTGTAACGAAAATATTTTAAATAATTACTAATTCTATGAAACTATATTTTTATAATATGAAAGTATCTCTGTTTTTATTTTAAATAATGTATAATTTATTTTTACTTGTTTGATACATATTTGAAAATTTCCTAAGCATTTTTTACAAATATTTTACAGATTTTAAAACGCTAAAAAATAATTTAAAATAAAATTTCTAGCGTCATGTGGAATTTTGTAACGAAAATATTTTAAATAATTACTAATTCTATGAAACTATATTTTTATAATATGAAAGTATCTCTGTTTTTATTTTAAATAATGTATAATTTACTTTTGCTTGTTTGATACATATTTGAAAATTTCCTAAGCATTTTTTTTACAAATATTTTACAGTTTTTAAAAATTTCAAATTATTTGTATTAAAATTCTCCTTCAGAAAATTACTAAAGTTGACTATACTATAGATTTAAAAGGATACCTGTAATTTTTGACCGACTTTAACCTCGCATTCGAAAGATTGTTGAATACCTGCCGCAAAAATCTGGTTTCGTTTTATTCTGATATCCTTATTGCCAAATTATACTTAAGATTAATTCTTGAATTTTTATTGTGCTCTAAAATGAATTAAAAATTTCCTAAAACCATGATTCTTATATTTTATTTTAATTGTTAATTTCATACCTAAAAGTTCTTAATTGCTTCTACTATTTTATAGGAATAATTTTGTAATTTTTTATTAAAATAAATTCTATTTTGACGTTAAAAAATTATTTCAAATAAAATTTCTAGCTAAAATTAGAGGTTAAAAAATATAATAAAATTTTGCATCATATGGAATTTTGTAACGAAATATTTAGAATTACTAATTCTATGAAACTGTGGTGTATATTTTTTAATACAAAAGTGTCTCTGTTTTTATTTTAAATGTGTTTATTTTTACCTGATATTTGAAAATTTCCTAAGCATTTTTTTACACATATAATTTTGCCATTTCAAATTTATTATATTAAAATTCTCTTTCAGAAAAAATAGTGTTAATTTCATACTATAAAATTTAAAGGATATCTGAAAAACTTTTAACTTTGCATTCGAAACGTCTTGTCTGTAAATATGAATACATACCTTCAGGTTTTTTTACCTGATTTCCTTATAAGTATTTTTTAAATATTTTACAAATTTCAAATTATATTAAAATTCTCTTTCAGAAAATTTCTAGATTTCTTGTTAATTCGACTATACTATAATATTTAAAAAGATATCTGGATATTGACCTGCTTTAACCTTGCATTCGATCTTCTGTCGGTAAATGTGAAAAAAGAATAAAATTTGATTAGGCCTTTGTTAAATTTGAAAAATACATGTTTAAGACCTTGTACTCCCTCTTTGCAAACCACTCTTTGAAAAAAAAAATAACTGGGTATATCAACTGAAGAAGCAGGCTTGTTATTATCAGTACAATGCCAAAAGCCAAAATACTTAGCAATTTTATCATTAGGGGTGCTAAGAAACCCAAAATTGAACATCCTCCGGTAAGTTATTTTTGTTTTAATTTTCATAATCCTATTTTCTATTATTTTTTAATTTTTTAATATTTTACTTATTACATTAATTTTTGTTTCAGTCGTTGGACTTAACTAGTGAAATTCCTGATGATGATGGCTTTGACTTAATGGTCAAAGATATCATCATCAATACCTGTGCCTCCAGTTCTGCAGTTCCAAAGTCGGAGCTGCAGGATAACTTAACGAAAGCAACCAATAGGGTCCACCTTTTAATGGATCAAGAAGAAAAATTATTGCGGAGGAGGATGGAGATTGAAAAGAAAAGGATAGAAGTAGAAAAAGAAGCAATAGATGTAGAAGCAAGCTTAAATGTCATCCAGATGGATTTAAAAAAATTGAATAGCCATCTGTGTGACATGTGTAATTAGTTTTTTTTTTGTTTTAATTTTAAGTTTCATATTTAATAAAATAAAAATTTAATATTATTTGTTTATTTTTATTTAAATGTCATCCTTACCAAGAAAGAAAAATTATTGTGGAGAAGAATTGAGGTCGAAAAAGCTCTCATATAGAAGCTAAATGTCATTCAGATGAGTATTAAAAATTGGGGTCATTCAATGCCATATTAATGTAGTATTTATTTTAGTTTATTTTTTAATTTTAAGGTTTATATTTTCTAGAATAAAAATTTTATATTATTTGTTTATTTTTATCTAAATGTCATTCAGATGGGTATTAAAAATTGGATGACATGTAGTTTATTTTTATGTCATTCCGGTGACCATTAAAAAATTGGGATGGCATAGTAGTATTTTAGTTTAATTTTTAATTTTAAGGTTTATAGAATAAAAATATTTGCTTATTTTTATATATCCTTAAAACAAAAGGTTAAGGATCACTAGTTGTTTAAGACTACTTTTCAACTGTCTGTTGAATTTTTGGAACAATAAGAAATTTGATATAGAAAAATGGGCAAAAATTTGAAGTTTTATTTTTCAATTTAATTTTAAGGTTTATATTTTATAGAAAAATCAAAATCTATTTTTATGAAACGGAAATTCAATTTCGTAATACCTTTTTTAAAACACTATTTAAGGATAGATTTTAATAAAAATTTATATAATTACATCATCGTACCTTATTAAAATTAGTTATAAAAAATAATAAGTAAATACATTTTCAAAGAAATGGGAAACTGGTTTACAATGTATGTCTTGTTTTTTTATCTAATCTCTGTAATGTACAAAACATCGTGAACCGCGCTTTAACCTTTTTTTTTGGGAGGGTGTTGTATTTGAAATATTAGTAAATTTAACACATCATGACCCTGGCCTTGGCCTTGGCCTTGGCCGTAGTCGTAGCCTTAGCCTTAGCCTTCGCCTTGGAAGGGTGGTTAACCCCTTGGAAAACCGGTTTTGGTTCTGAAACCCCCTGTGTTTACCTACTGTTTTTCAACAATTCTGCAACAAATATTCAGTGAGCTTTTTTGTCACTGCTTTGTATTTCTTGGTTTGTTGCTTTGAAAGTTTCTAAAATGTTGTGTTTTTGTTTTCTTTCCTATTTTTGTTTTTCTTTATTTGGTCTGGACGCGACATTAGGATACATTTCTAGGTAGAACCCTTTCTATCTTACAGCCCTAGTTTCAATCGCAAATATCTTGCAAAATACTTACTTTATGACAATGAAACAAGATCACTTATATTACAACATAAATAATGTAGAATTTTACATAAAAATAATAAATAAAATGAGATATATTTTTAAATTTTGTAATAAAAGAGTATCACTAAATTTAAATCTTTTATGTTCAACCTGCATTGGTATTTGTCAACAAATTTGAGGTGTAAACTAGTATCAGGTGACATTACCAAATTAAATTCTACCGTATTACGTCCTATAATGTAATGAATAGTTCTTCACTTTGTGATAGGTGCATTTATAGAGGCAACCCCTATTATTTTTTGAAAAGGGTGAGTTATCGAGAGAGAAACTATGTCAAAACTGGTACATTTTGGCCTAAGAGTTAAATCCGACGTCTACATAATGGCGTTGGGGCGCCTGTGAAATCGAAAATTTCATATAGTATCCAGAGTCCAGTGGCACCTTGCTTTAATGGTTTACTAACGTTTTTATATCAATGTTTGTTTTTAAATTTGGATGATTAATAACAAAGGGTAGCAAGATAAAATAGTTGTTACATCATATTTTATTAAGTAGATATTTAAAACAATCAATTTTTTTTAAATAAATATATAAGTTACCTATAATCACTCCTTTTTTAAAAGATTGTAAAGAAAAAAAAAAGATTTTTTTAAAAAACTGATCATTTTAAATAAAAGTTGGAAGAACAGTTTAGTAATTATTTTGACTTCAATTATTCACCTGTATTGTTAATTTTTGACATCTATTTTATTAATGAATCAACTTTTTTTAATGGACACTTACATAGTTAAAATGTTAGATTAATCTGCATTTATTTCGCGTATAGCTAACTCAAAATCCAGAAAAAGTCAATGTCATTGAGCAGGAATCATGGATGATAAAATAGTGAGACCTCTGTTTTTGCGAGAAAATTTAGCTGGACATCTCTTTTTGGAATTATTGGAAAAAACAATTCACCCCTTAATTGTTCAACTGGTGGAGAAAAATAATGATCGGTTTGGTAAATTCTGCTTTCCGCAACACGGCATTTCCCCACATGATTATCTTCGAGTGAGGCAATATTTGGACAAAATATAATCCTAGTAGATTGACTATATAATAATAGTAAAATATAATATAAAATTTTTCCTTTATTACATTTGTTCTCAATAGTTCAAGTTTAGAAAAGAAAACATGTAAAGATGTTGAAAAGACCTTTAGAACAAAGTGCTGCTCCACCCCATATGCTATATGACTTTTCACAGTGTCTTGGTCGAATTACAACAACTCACCCCGTTCAAAAAAATAATAAAAGAGACCGATTTTACAAATGCACGGTATAGTTCTCTTTATATACTTGTGTACAAGGAAATAAAATCAATCAAAAATATCAGGTTAAACTCTTTTCAATTTCCAGGGAGCAGAAAGAATAAATGTTCTTTTACATTTTAATTATATCCTTGGTTTTCATTATATTCCAAAAGATAAAAAGGATAAAAAACAACAAACTGGTTTTCGTTTAATCGTGGACTTATTAAATCAAAGTAATTTGTTTCCTTTTACGTATTTATGTTAGAACAAAATAATAAGTTTCACATTTGGCTACCTATGTGTATCTATTAATTGACATATATCTGCATTCTGGTTTGTAAAGTAAAACAAACACGTTATGCACTATGTATGTATGTATGCAGGAGAGGTAGATATACTGCGACCTAAAACATTTATTGTGCACCTGCTTCTATCGTGTTAGGGCTCTTGTTAGTATTCGAAGTTTATTCTTATTGAGATTTATGCTGGCTTTCGATCTTTTTTGGTTGTAGCTTCCCAAAAGTATCTTGGCTTGTCTAAGCCCTTGAATATTGTTTTAAATGTTTCATCATTGTATGTCTTCTTCCATCATTATTTATGGCAATATGATGTTGGTACTGAAGTGTTCTGGACCTCTGAAAGGCGTTTGAACTCCTTTTTTGGCCAGTTTATCTACCATCTCGTTACTTTTGACTTTGAGTGTCTCGGAACCCATTGGAGGGTGACTACGTTCTTTTAGCAAGCTCATTCGCTTTTTGTCGGCATGCCCAGACCATCATAGAAGTGATAGCGCTGGAGTTCAGTGTTTTGATGGCTGCTTGACTATCTGACTTGATGATGATTTCATCTCTACAGTACTTTCCCTCTAGGTTAAACTGTACACATTTTCAAATTGCGTGAATTTTCGCTTGAAAAATACTGGGGTATTTTCCTAGATTAGAGTATTTAGTTCGAGGGCCATATACTTCTATACCAGTTCTATCGCCGGTTTTGGAGATATGCATGTATTATTTATGGATCCCTATTTGTTCCCCATTTCCACGAATTCGCTGCTGTTTTCCTATTTGCTGTTAAGCTTTGTGGTGAACTCTTTCACGGAGGTACATTTTTTCTTCATTTCATCCTGAGGTTAGCTTCAGAGTTGGTCTTCTGAAGTCGAAAGGGTTGATTTGCAAGTGATTGCTCATATTCTTATAATTCTTAATTTCGTTGTCTTCGCAAAATTCAGCTATGTGTAGAGGTTTGAGGTTTCGAATTACCTCCCTTGCTGCCATTGCATACGATCTCATTGCAACGGTTATACATATACATGCTAGTCTCTGATGTTTTAAGAGGTTGATCTTTGTGGTGGTAAAACTGATTTTATTATTTCATACCAACACTCCATATGTAATTTTTGGTCTCACTTTTGCTGTGTACATCTATTTCAGGATGCTTGCGATACATACCCAGTTTTTGATAATTAATTCCTCCTCCTTTTTATTCCAAAGGAGTTTACTGTCTAGAGTGAGGCCTAAATATTTCACTTCCTTCCAAAAAGTGTCGATATTGATGATAATATATATACATCATATACCTTTGAAAAGAGGCTAAACAAATAATTTTTTGTTGTTAATAAAATATTCCGGAGCGAAAGAGATTACATGTAGAGAGTGATTTCAAGTTGCCTATTGTTATATGTATGTATAGAAAATCGATCGTTGTTTATAACTAAGATTATACAAAGTTATTTGTAAATTTGCTTTGAAGTTTTCTCTTCATATAACTTTAAACACATGAAATAATTTATATTTTTTTTCGGATCATATTTGTTTTAAGTTTTAGGCTGACAAAGAGGGCGGGACATGTCCAATATTAGTAGGAGAAAGTCAGTATCCTTTTCGTCAGATACAAGAATAGAACGAAGCATAAAATTTACCATCAAACTAGAAAGCTAAACCGAATTGTGCAAAAACAATAAAATTCGAGGATTTCATTGCTAAAATTAAACAATTTAAAGCCAGAATTTTTTGTGCCAAGTTCTACAAAATCAGACAAACAATTAAAAAAATATCATGTAATGGTTATTAGAGAATTGGAAAAAACAAAGTAGAATTTTTTATCATTATGAATATTTCTTCCCCTACTTTGTGGAACCTATCAATTATATATGCAAAAGATAAAAACTACTTATTTTAATAAAATTCCATGATTTTCCTTTAAAACCAAAATTAAAAAAATTAGGACCAAAAAGGACATTACCTAGTAAGAATTTTTTCTTGCCTAAAATCAAGAAAAATATATAAAATCGTAGTTAAAGTGCAAAAAACAATATATACAATAAATACAATATGCCATATATCTAGAATAACTCGATAGAATCGAACTCACTAAGCAAAAAAGAAATGAACAAAAAGTGCATAAAACATCCAACATTAGTGCAATTATTAGAACGATAACAGCAACGTTACTGCCAACAAAACAATAACTCAAAGGCAAATATCCAGCATTTAAGCTTTAAAAGCATGTAATTAATATTCTAATAAATTGACCGTAAAGGCGGAAAAAATAAATAATCACCAAAAAGAGTTTAAGAGAAGACTATGAAAAAAACGGAAAAGCAGAATAATGTTTATGGCAAAACACTGCAAAAGATATTTCAACTTAGACAACCTGTATTTTACAGAAACATAATATTAGGTACTAGTCTGAATCTGCGAGCAAAATATTTACGGTTCATTATGAATCACCCACTAAACTATCAAATATTAGGTGAACGGATTTATTTTGCCATAAACATTACTAAGGTCGGAATCCTTTAAATCTTTCTATATGCCCTCTGTTTTAAGTTATTGATTTTGGGAGTTTAAAGCCGACTTTACTAGTTACGTTTATTTTGATTTTATGGCTGTTTTGTAAAGTAGCATTTTCCATAAAATAAACTCATTAATACTGATTCATCCTTAAATATGATTTTTTTTTCTTGGCAACTGAATATTTACAATCTACTCTAAGGAAGTACTAAGTAAATGTGTAATATAAAAAATAAAAGTAGAAGAACCATCCAGTGGCGATCCTTTCTTCTAAGATAATATGGTTAGTGCTGTTGGTTAAATTAATCATTGTATTTCTGTTTGCTACATCAGCTTTGCTACCGGCCACTGTTGTATTAATTTTATTGTGATATTTGGAGAAATACCCAGCTGCTATATATGAAATTTCATTATTTTGTAGTTTGTTTTGATGTATTCTTAAGAATCTTTTTATTTTATCTGCGAATACAAAGGATTTTAATGTCACTATAATGTGGGAATGCGCACACTCACCACTGTGCATGGATTTTTGATTGTAGCCTTTGAATTATTATCGCATTGCACGGTTTGGTAAATCTGTGCCGGTTTGAATTGATGAATTTTAATTTGTTCTTATCGAATCACATGTTTAATACGTCTAAATGTATTTGGAGTTGCCGTGATGCTAAAACAATTTTGGTATTGTTTGAAGTAGATAAAATCTCAGTATATATTAGGAATCATAGGGGCCCCGAAACAATCCATATTTTATTAGACATCCATTTCAAAATACAGAAATGTATGCTTTTGCTGATTGGTCGAATGGAGTTCGCTAAAACTGAACTGGTAGTAGGAAATTGAAGTGGATAATTGCACACTACATATTTTTAATAACAACATCTCAAAAATAATTTATATAGTATTGATAATGAACTAATAGGTTGAGCAAACTTCATTCAACATTTTTTCTAACGATCATTATTATTCGAACAAACCTACAAACTACTAACAAGTATGACAATGTAAATGGTTACATTTTCTTTAAACAGCGTATTTATATCCAAAACTAATTAAATTTTATTTGCAATTTGCCTCTTGACGTATCCGTGCAGCATGCAATAATGTAGAGATTTGAAGCAATGCGACATCTGTTATGATATATTTATTAGCAGGTTTAATTTCAGTATGGTATAAATACTTATAAAATGTAAACAAATATTCACTCAACTCCAAAATCACAATTTTTGGGGATAGAAACCCATTTTTTGATGAAAGTGTAATAAGCGGAAGTGTTTAACGCAGAAGCGATCAGAAAAAAGTGTTTTTGAGGATCTGCGGTGAAGCAAAAACAGTTTTTTAACTGTTAGATGTAAATCCACAGATATAAAGAATATCGATACGGTAATAGATGTGTGAGAATACTACCACTGCCAGAAAAAAGGTCGTAGAAGAGGCGCTAGAGAAAACCTGCAAGGTAGAGAAATTTAAAAATCTACAGAAAGATAAGATGGCAGAATTTAAATTTGAACCATTGAGTAAGGAAAAGGAAAATACAACGAAAGTAATGAATACCGAAATGGAAGGAGATTGGATGAAATCAGATCCAAGAAAGAGGTTGAAAAAACCTAAAACCAAAATGATTTATTTATTTATTTTATTTACAACACCCAACAACAAAGCCATTTCAGGATGAGGGATTACAGGAAATACAAAAAAATCAGCTTACAAGAATAAGGCAGAAACACATATACATAAACTTAACCAATACTAATTAAAATAATTATACACTAATATTAATAAAATACTAAAAATAAAAAAGAGAAAAAAATAATTATAGAAGAAAGATTTAATACGAGTTACGCTTGTGTTAAAAAATCTATCTGGTCACCTAAATTGTTGCTGTAAATGTTTGTCATGCTATATATCGGAAAACCTAGTTGTACATTAGTTCTAGTAGTAGACAGGTAGAAGGTTAATGACCCTGGTGATCCTAATCTTGGCACATGAACTGCAATTTAGAGAGAAGAGACGGTTCATCTATTCGATTAGAAATTTGCCTAAAAATAAAAAGCACGTATTGACAGTCTCTACAAGTATTCAGACTTTAAACTTTAACAATCGTCTCTGTACTGATTCAATTTTATCTACACGATTCATGAAGAAAGGAGTCCAGATAATAGAAGCATATTCAAGATGGGATATTACGTATCAGTAATAAAGACTTTTAAGAATAGATACCTTCTTAAAATCTTGACTAAAACGAGCTATGAAACTGTACATACGATTCGCTTTTGTTACGACATTTTTAATATTCAATAGGGATTGTAGTTTTTTTCAACGAAAAGGATATCACATTACATTTACTAATGTTGAGATGAAGAATAATCAACTCACACTATTGCTCAATTAAAGATAAGTTTAGTGCCAAATGTATACAATCTTACTCCGACGTAATTTCCCAAAATATGTTCATATCATCAGCATATAGTACATAGTTAACACTCAAAGATTCACCAATATCATCTATGAAAATATTGAAAAGCAGCGGCCCCAAATTACTGCCCTGTGGCACTCTAGATGTGGCAGAGTGGCACATAGTATTGAAATAAGTTTAGGAGAAATTCAGATAAGCTAAATTTTGACCACTTACGTAATAATATTGTGTGGTCAATTCTATCGAATGGCTTAGAAAAGTCAGTGTATATAACGTCTGTTTGATTGCGTGATATTGTTTAAACTTGTTAAAGTAGAACGTCCTTTAAAGAAACCGTGTTGATAGATTGTTAATTTATTACTGACATTTTGATATAGTCTAGTGTAAATTAGAATCTCAAATACCTTAGCGAAATTACAAATAATGGAGAACGGTCGAAAATTTGAGATATCAGATTTGTTATTTTTCCTATGTATAGGACACACCTTTGGCCGCTTCCAAATTTCTGAAAAAGTGCAATTACGGATGCAAATGTTAATAAAAATAGTCAAAGGGTGTGCTAAAACATTAGCACAATCACGAAGTTATGAACGCTGGTATACCGTCTGCGCCTGTAGTCATTTTTGATGTAATTTGTTTTAATGCAAACAAAACTTCATCTTCCTGAAAGTCATTAATTTGTAATGCAGTTCCTTCAGAGATGGGGTTATCTAAATCTTATCTTGATGTAGCTGAATATGATTTAGAAAAGTGTTCGGCGAACACCTGTAGTATATTTTGAGGTGTGTTAAGCAAGTTGCTGGTGGAAACTTCAGTTGATCTTTTTTTACTGTTGACAACAGTCAAAATTTTTTAGGAGAATCTTTTATTTCTGTTTCTGCGGCAGCAACAAAATTTTTGTAGGATTGATCTATGTATTTTCTAATTTTTTGCTTGAATGTTTTAAATATATTATAAACACTACTTGGATCATTATTATTTTTGTAGAGTTATAATTACTTATGGTTTAGTTTAATATATCTTATTATACTTGAGTTAAACCATGCTGGAAATTTGCGTTTACCTATGTTTGTAAATTTAGGAACGAAGGTATCAAATGCATTATACAGTTTCCCATACAAATAATCACAAACATCATTTGTATTTAAGAAAACTTCAAGAAAAGTTCAATCAATGTTGAATATATGTTCATAAAGTGAAGGAAAATTGGCCTTATGAAAATTATAATAATTAATAAATGATTGTTCAAAATATTGACGATTATTAATTTTAGAAGGAATACGGCAAGTTGGTTCTAAAGCAGGGTGATGAGAGTCTTCTGCAATTAGAGGATCAAGCCATTTGTCAACATGACAAAATTTATTAGAAAAGACAAGATCAAGCAGCTTCCTATTTTCATTGAGTACAAAATTATGCTGACTAAGATCAAAGACGTTTGTAAAATGATTTAACTGATTTGTATGCGCATTTGGTAGTAAGTTTGTAATGTATGAACTGTAATATGATATATTAAAACCACCTAGGAGAATAATATTACTATTATATAAAAAGTCAAGCGATTCTAGGGCTTCAAAAAGTTGTTCATATATTAGCAAAACGGACTTGAGTGGTATGTAAACATTAACAACAAATAAAGAGAAAAAGAACGACACAATTTTTACAATTATAATGTCAACTGTTGCAATATTATTAAAATGCATATTGTTTGAAATGTCAGTTAGTATAGAAGTTAGTTGTTTATATACAGCTACCAATACCTCCGACCCCCACCCCCCTCTAGTCTAGTTGACAGTATTATACTTTTTGTCAGATGATGACTGAGATGGAAACCACAAATAAGTCTCAGACGTTAGAAAAATTTAAGAAGAAGGTTAACGAAATAGCAGGTATGGTAGGAGGACAAGAGTATAAATAGGAACCCGTAAAGAAAACACAACGAGTAGTCGTTGAGGACAAGATATTGAACCCCAATGAATTTATCAATCAGGTAAGAGAAACCATTAATTCTGTTGATTTTACAATTAATTTACTAGAAACTATACAAAAATTTTCTCGAAAACGAAAGAGCAAAGAGATTTAATTATGAACAAAATGAAATTGGAAGAAATAAATCACTACACCTATACTGATAAATCAGACAAATGAAAGAGAGTCGTATTAAGGGCAGTGGTTGAATCACCGTACAAGATTGTAGGAATCGATAATTAACAGTAATATGAGAACAGTATAACCCAATGTTATAATTGCTAAAAATTCGGGCACTCACAAATTAATTGTAGTATGAGACCTAAATGTGTCAAATCCGCTAAAGATCATAGTACTAAAGAATGCAAATTAATCAAAACGGAAACGAGTAAGACAAAATGTTGTAACTGCCAGGGAAAACATACGGTCAATCAGAAAATGTGCCCAGTATATATAGCATACCTCGAAAAAATAGAAGCGGCGAAAAATAAAAATAGAAAACAAGGAAGAGCAGAGATTAAATAACAAAGAAAATTTGATAGTGATAGAAATACAGTGAAACAAGGAATTTCATACAGTCAAGCTACGAAACATAATTTAACAACCTATAAGCAACATTAGACATAAATCAAAGAAATTGTGAAAATCAGATAAAAGAAGTACAAGATCGAATTAAATCAATTAGTGGATGTGTCGAGAATGATTAAATTACTAAAATTAATGAAAGAAGAATTAATACTAGCAAAAAGTTTTATGGAAAAAGGTACAATATTTTTAAAATATAAAGAACTTTACAATGAAAATTAACAAACACAAGAAAAGAAAATACATTTAAATGGAAAAATCAAGATTCATTGAGTGATCAAACAATGAATAACATAAAAACAAAGAAGAATTTCAACTAAAGAAAGATAATAATAAAACCTGCTGGTTTCAGTAAAAAAATATAGGTACAAAAAAAAAGAGCATGACTCAGAAAAATAGAAAATAAGAAGGTAAACCCCTATTATTATTATTATTATTACTAACAAATATTCATTAGAGGTGGTGGCTTCTTCTAAGTTACTTTTAGCTCATATATTGTCTGCAAATAGTATAAGTTTATGAATTCTTTTACAATCTTACAATCTTACAATGATGTATTGTATTCATAGGTTTAGGATCTCGTCATTCCTTAACATTTATACTAAGGTTGATGTACTTAGTGCAATTACGAGTATTTGATACGTGCTTAATATTGCGATGAGCTAAGTAGGGTCAGAAGATAATTCATAATTTGTTTAATCTGAATACATGTAACAAACAGTTTTGAAAGGAAATGTGATAAACTAGTAATTTAAAGAACTGTTCTAAATGGAAAATGCATTTCGGAGATGAAAGCAATGTATATTGTTCATCTGTTGCAAACTAATTATTTCAAGTTTATGGTTCGATTACTCCTTTGCGGTAACCTGTCAAATGCGTCCTGACCAACAAAAGCGGCCCGATTGATACGCTTCCCGACATATTCACCCACGGAAAATTAATTTAAGCTTTAAGTCACCACCTCACTCTATTTTAAATGGTCAAAGCAGAGTTTCATAATTTCATATTAAACTTATATTTTCACTACGTGATGATTATGAAAACTTGGATGTAATAAAATAAAGGAGTAAGTAAAATAGTGACTAGTTAAGTTTGCATGTACGTATAAGAACATTATGCAAATTATCAATTCTTTAATAATTTTTTCCATTATTATTTCTAAGCAGGAATACAATAAATGTGACTGTCGTTTTGCACTACAAATTTTATTTTTAACCTTATTCTACAATTTTATTACGAAAATTAATAATAAAATAATCATAAAACGTAAATCAGAAAATATTAAATATAGAATATATGAAAACTTAGGCTACTGAATTAAATAAAACAAGGAAACTCAATAAAATGTATAATATCTGCTAATGGTATTTGAACAAACAATTTCAAGAAAAACAGCAATTGAGCTACAAAAACAATTATGTATCCCAATAAAAAATATAATATGCGGCGCATTCATGTGATGTCACAAGTCATATTTATTTAACCATTCTATACTAAGAGGCTGAATTGGAAGACTCTGACGTCTTTCATTTAACTAGTGACCTCGTACTAATTTAGCGTAACTGATTTCTCATTCGACTAAAGTATTGATCAAGTTTAAGTTACTTCTGTATACTGTATCCATTATAATTTAGTTTTATATGTATGAACTGCATTGTACTTAATGTGAATAAAGATGATAATAATAGTTATAATAATAATAATAATAATAATAATAATAATAATAGCGTATTGAAACAAACTTTAGCAAACTTCATCTGCTCCATTATTGTAATAGTTAATTTTGAGCAATTTTAATTGAATGAAGCTTACAATAAATAAATCATAGAATCCAAGATTAAATTAATTTAACGTCAAGTTATTTAAGCCATAACATGTACTTTATTTAACGCAATCATTTCTAATTTTAACATGGTTTTTTTCACGCTTAATATCAGTACTCGAGATTGTATATGTTGCTGAATAAATTTATCTCTTCTAGTATTTAGTCGAGCTGTATGCTGAGAATATAAACTCAAATGAAGCGTTGAATAAAATAAAGTTGTAACTATGTATACATTTCCCGTTTTTACAGAATTAAAAGTGTTTTAATATTTTAACGGTATATATTCATCTCCATCTATCACATAGAATATAAAGGAAATATGAAATTTGAGAGCTAGAGTTAAATACTCTACTCGTAATTTAGTAAAGGAGTAAAGCGTTAGAATTTAATTACATTATATAAGAGCCTAAAGTCATATTTTAATATACAAAAAAGTCTAGAAAATAATTACTGCTATTTCAAACTGTTTAAAGAAAGTGTTTTTTGTTTCTTTTTAATTTTGTGATATATTGAAAAAAGTTTGTTATGAGGTAGGGCGCATTTATTATTAAAATATCTCTAAAATAATTAGGTTAAACACACTCTTTGTGCAAACGTTGGAGTTTTATAAAATACTTAACCAGGAAAGAACACCAAAAATGATACCTTAAGATAACAACCAAAAACATTCATGTCCAATAGTAATATAATAAAAAACGTAACTAATTAATGAATTTGATCATTAAAATAGTAAATATTTTTCATTGGTTTAATGTTGTTGATACGTTAATCTAATGATTCTGTTATAATAATACAATAAATATAATGCATTTGGGTTATATATTCTGTTCATTATTTTATAGTTCTATGTATCTACATAATATCGTGTGAGTTAAACTGGTTCTGCCTAATTGAACGTGAAATAAATTCGCTGTATCCAAATATTTCAACGATTTGTGAGAAATTTAATTCATTAAGTTAATTTACTTAATTCACCGTTCTTTGGTAGAAAGGGGAAAATAATTTATTTGAAATAAAAAATCCGCCACTGTCCCCGTTTCGAGAATAAATGCAAATACCAATAAATTTACACTATAATATTCAGCTAGAGTGCTGCCACCTATAAACAACGCGAATTTTGGTAAATTATTTTGAAAAATATTTCTTTTAGTTTGTCTAGATATGTCAAAAAATCAATTTGTTTGTCCTTCATGTGTACTGAATGACATGGAAAATGCAACACATAGTAATACTTAAAAAAATTGTTCTCACTCTGTATACATCGTTCTCACCTCTAAAAAAGACAACCTATAAAAAACAAGCCCATTTCGACCATCAGTTTTTTTGCTGTATTCTTTTCTTTTCTTGAAACAGGCCTTAAATTTAAAACAATATTTAGTACGTTCTCTCATTTCATCTAGGTAGTTTATGTTTATTCCGAAAGATAAACATCGAGTACAATGTCTGTTGTGCGTAGAAGACAAAATTTCTCTCAGCTTAGTGAGTTTGATAGGGGTCGAATTATCGGTCAGTTTGATATAGAGAAATAGCTTGTCGCATGGATCGTAGCCCAAGTACAGTAATAAGATGTATTGGAGCCTGGCTTACTGAAGGTAGGGAAAGAAGGGCAAGATGTACAGGACCTCGAAGAAGAACCACAGCCGCACAAGATAGGCGATTAAGACTAATGACAAATAAGGACCGTTTCACTTCCACAAGGTAAATTGGAGATGAATGGTTTGGTGTAGTTGGTAGGCCAATCTTTATGAGAACTATATATCATCGAATACGTTCATTTTGACTGTTTTCATAGCGTCCTCATTTTGTGCTCCCTTTGATATTAAACCATCGTCAACAACGTCTTCAATGGTGCAGGGAAAGAGCAACCTGAGATGTCGTATGGAACACCGTCGTATTCTGTGATCAATCGCGATTCACCCTGGCATACTCGACGGACGAGGAAAGGTAAGAAGTAGGCGCGGGGAAAAACGAGGTCTACAATATACTGTGGAGAGGCATGTGCACCAAACTATGAGCATTATGGTATGGGGCGCTATTGAACATGATAGAAAGTCGCCTCTAGTCTTCGTTAGAGGCAATATTACAGCTCGCCGTTATATAGAAAAAATTGTACAGCCACATGTTTTCCCCTACTTAAGAACTTTACCTAACGCACTTTTTCAACAAAATAATACCCGCCCACATGTAGCACGTTTTTCCTTAGATTACTTTGAACGCGCCGGTAGAAATCTTCTTCCTTGGCCAGCTCGATCGCCTGACCTATTGCCTATTGAACATGTGTGGGATATCATAGGAAAACGGCTCAATAATTTAGTCAATCCTTTGCAAACCCTACGAGCCCTTCAGAACGAAATTCTACTTGGTTGGGAAGAGATACCTCAAGATGAAATTAATCATTTAATTAGATCTATGCATAGACGGATAGTGAGTGCATTAGAGCTAGAGGAGGTCCCACACATTATTTATTTTTTGGCCTTATTTTTTGTTATCCGGTCATGAAATTTTAATCATATAACATTTAATTATAGACAAATCCTGTGTAAAAACATTAGGCCAATATATGAACTATTGCATTTTCCACGTCATTCAGTATATTAGAATCTGGTTTGTTCACTTCTTTTTACACCACGTCTTCATATTATCACTTGCAGTTATTGTCACTAGAGAGTTCTTATTCTATATAAACATTTTTTTTTTCATAAAAAGTAAGAAAATAAGTGTTACTAATAATGAATCCAATTGCGTTATATTATAAGCATGTATTTTTACTAGGTAACGTTTAGTAGTTATACACAGTATGTATTAAAGAAATAGTAATGTCCAACATATACACTGTGTTCATTTAAAAATGATCCACCATCAATATCTTAACAATCGCATTACAATAAACAAAAAAGCCGAGACACGTCAATTTCTAAACTTTTCTAACATCCTCAACTGTCTTATGTCATTCCCCTTCCCTCAATCAAGTTAACCAAAACAATTTAAATAAAGAAAGTACTAAATATGACACATGCAGGTAATTATGGGTAATTCAGCAATATCATTGTTCTTAGCTTTATTTTTCATTTTAACGCCCTCTTGCGGGAACACGTGTGACACTTCGATTGAATGCTAATTTTACAAAAACAATTTACTGCGCAGTATAAATTTCCGTTGATTGCGATTAAAATTAAATTCCTTTTATCTTATGCTATGCCTATGCTTATGTACTGATGTCTTGTTAAGTTATGCATTTAATTATTAATAAATCAGCTTTCAAATGAAGTGACACAGTTTGAAATACGTTACTGTTTTTCTTCCTGCAAGAGGGTGCTAAAATCAAATCTAAAATAAAGAATAATGATATTGCTGAGTTTCAATTATGTATCATACTAAGTACTTTCTCTATTTAAATTGTATTGATTAACGTGATTGATTGGAAAGGAGTGCTACATGACAGTTATATGTTAGAAAAATTTAGAAATTGGCTTTTCTCGGCTTTTTTGTTTATTGTAATGCATTTTTAAGATACTGTATAAACACAGTGTATTTGGAAAAATATATGTAGACCATAAAACAACTTCTTCAAAAACCCAATTTTTTTATGTAGGTATTGGATGTGCTTTTATTGCATTTGGTTGCACCTGAATCTTTACTATAGTCTATTTAATTAAATGATTACTTTTGGGTTATAGGTAAACTTGATAAAATGAATTTTACAAAGAAATAGCCTTTTATATCGTTGTTGTTTATCAAGGAAATTCCTTAATTAAAATTCAGAAGTTACTCGAGCTTTACTTTTCCCTTATCTCCTGAACGAATTTGGTCAAACTTTCAACACACGTGAGCGATTTTTGTTTTAATTTATTATTTCCATTGCAGCCAGAAGCGAAACCGTACGTGTCTGGGATATCTATTTTCCGTTATTACGCCTTACCAATTTGGAATAGTTGCGCGCACTAGAATATTGAGAAATAGCGATCATTGATAAGGTTCCTCGGAATCCTTTCGAGCCCTTTATGTGCGGTGTGAAGACTATTTCCTAAGTTTTTTCGATCTTTAAATCCGGAAAATGGAATTCAAGCTCGTTGACTCCGAGGAAAACGGCTTTTAACCTCATAATAATTAGTGAGGATCTGATATAACTAAGTATCTAACGGCCCATCAAAAACACATTGTTTTTCCATTGGGATTTGAGGAATTTAAATAAACACGCTGAATGATTTGCAGAAAATTATAGTACTAAGATGAGGTGTTTTGATTAATAATTTATGTATGGGAAAGAACTGAAATAAATACCGTACATATTTTTACCGAAAACTGAAAGTGCAATAACTGTCATTTAAAAAAACCTGCCAACAAAAATGAACTTCAAAGAGCAAATGAAATATGGCATAAAAATATTTTTGGAATGAAAATTTAGCAAGATATTAAAAACAAAAATACTGCCATAGAAGAAGAAAAATAGATTATTATCATTATAAATAAAAGAGGTATGAAATAAACATAAGTTCGCATTTATTCAGTATGAAAGGAGGATAAAAGAATTTCACGAAAAGGAGCTTCAAAAAAAGTCACGGATAGTTTAAAACTCTGCAAGCCTAAATATAGAACTGTTAAAATACCACAGGTTAAGCTACCCCTTCCTTCTGGTTTTATTGTGGCTCTTACTTAAAAGTATCTTGTTCGTTTTTGAGGAGATCTAGATTCCTCGAAAAGGAGCTTCAAAAAAAGTCACGGATAGTTTAAAACTCTGCAAGCCTAAATATAGAACTGTTAAAATACCACAGGTTAAGCTACCCCTTCCTTCTGGTTTTATTGTGGTTCTTACTTAAAAGTATCTTGTTCGTTTTTGAGGAGACCAAGATTCCTCGAAAAGGAGCTTCAAAAAAAGTCACGGATAGTTTAAAACTCTGCAAGCCTAAATATAGAACTGTTAAAATACCACAGGTTAAGCTACCCCTTCCTTCTGGTTTTATTGTGGCTCTTACTTAAAAGTATCTTGTTCGTTTTTGAGGAGACCAAGATTCCTCTGGATACTCTCTTCATCTAGTATTAATATCCGTAGCCTTTGTAGTAACGCAACAAGTGTATTCCGGTTTCTTCCTGGCAAAACATACATGTATCTTTTTCTATCAGTTCTATTGTTATTATCATTTAAGATATCTTTGCCTGGAATGGTAGACTAAAAAATTTTATCAATTTTATTTTTTGACAGTAGACAGGATATCAACAGATCTGTCTCGAGCTTCATAAAAGATCTGTATTGATGGAAGGTTTATTAGAACCTTTAGACCTGCTGTTGGAACTATCCTTATAGCTCCTGTATCATTTAAGTACGTTATGCCCAGCCTGTTGCGGTCTTGGCACATACACTTCTCTAATTATATTTTATTGTTTAAAAGTTTTGATTTCCAGTTAAATTGTGATCAAAAACTACTCTCAATTGTTTTTCCTGCTGGCCAGACGTTATTTCTAATTCATTTACATACTAACAGACCTGGTACAGCCGTTCATATTGATGAAATGAATTATTTTATAAAGATTTATTACTAGTTGCTCTTCCACTGGTCAATATTCAGCGCTGTTTTTTAAATGATATAGTATTTAGATCTCTTAAGCTGCATACAGAAGTGGCGGCAACTCATTCCATGTAAACACCTCGTGCTGGTAGTATTATATATATGGCTTATCCTAAAAAGCATATTAAAATCCTCTTTTATATTTGGTCTTTATTCACTGACATGTATTTATTGATATTTCTATTTTGACTAGAACAGGTTCCATAGATTTTGTACTAGCATTATTAAAAACCAGCTCAGTAGTACTCTTTAGGTAAGAGACATGGATTAGTTACAATCACAAATACGCATGGAATTATGGAGGAACTAAATACGAATGGAGCAAACAAGATATATAAAATGAGTCCAAAATCTTAAAAATAAGAATAGGAAAAATAAAAACTTTACTGTATAAGAACTAATAAAGCAACTAAACAACAAACTAGTAGTACAAAAGAAAAAAGAAAAACTAAGAACGATAGTAGAAGTAATTGTGGAAGTCATAAACAAGGAAAATAATATTTTTCCGGATTGATATAGTTTCTTGAATGGAATATTATATATTATAATAGTTTTATATTACTTTCAATATTAGTAGATATTATGAGTACAAGTTTCTGCTAGTTATTAAAATTGTCTTACATTCTTAGTAAAAAGAAGGAGAATACTAAAATTTGTGTATCCCCTAAATGGAAAATATTTCGTTCAATGATAAACATTTGCTTCAAAATTGATTACAGCTCAATTTTTAAAACAAGATTCTCCTTTTATTCACAAAATTCTAATCTTACTATTGATAAAATATCTCTTGCCGAATATAAATCCTTAAAACGGCAACCTCCAATCACAAGATCAAGAAAAAAGGAAATAATCATCCTATCGCAAGAAATTTCAATCTGCTTTCTAAAATCTGGAAGAAGGTAATCCGAGGACCAACGAATAGCGACCTGATAATAATTAGTGAAAATCTGATCCGGGAAATCCGCATTTGACGATTGAACAAAGAGTATAAAAGAGAAGAGTATTTTTCAAACGTTGAAAAGGAATTTCTATAAATTTTAATGACGTGTCATGGACCCTTTGCAGAGATATTTCCAGTTAGATATGGTTACAGATCTAAAAGGAGAGAATGTTTACTTATTATTTATATCAATTTGATTTGTTTAGAAAAAATATGTTCAAGTATATATTTTCATGCATAATTAAAGTAAAATCAGTATTTTACTCCTGCCGTATTGCTGGTTTTGCTTAGATAATAGTTCCGCCTCTTTTTTTTTATCTATACAAAGTTTAGTAAAAGCAAACTTTAATTATAATAGTATTACTAAAGTTGTCTACAGTATAGTACTCATAACACTCAGTAGGTCACCGAAGATTTTGCTGGATAGCCAATATATTTATTACAAGAAAAGTACTTGTTGGCCATTTTATACTTATTTCTTGTACAAACCATGCTACCAGAATTATAAATACTACTTAAATCAATATGCTTAAATACAAGCAAGTAGTTACAAATTTTAGTTAAGTTCAGTTATTGTTTGTGAAGGCAAATTAAAACATTTCACCGTACACATGTAACATTTTAATTTAAAAGTAAATATTTGTATCTTCTAAATTAAATTAAATACACACAACGTCAAAAGTCTTGGACCCCCTATATATCAAATGATTTGATTAAACCCAGTTATTTTTCTTACTGTGGTAAAAAATTACATGTATTTAAGGAACAAAAAAGGCAATAAAAAGATGTCGATAACTAATCCTTACTTTATTATCAATGTTTTTAGAAATATTGGCAGTGATAGCATATTCAGCCAAGTGACTAGTGTATTATTTCTTTTCATTTTTGTGGATTATAATGCCAGGACGTGAAATTTCTCAGTTTATTCGAGCAAGAATTACTGCTTTACACGATGCAGGACACTCTAATCATCAGATAACGGAAATCTTGGGCATTCCTAGATCATCTGTTGTGCGAATAGTACACAAATATCAAGAATTTGATAGAGTGGAAAACAGACCACGTAGTGGACGTCCTCGAGTGTCTAGCGAAAGGGAGGATCGTTATTTGGTGCAATATTCCCGCAGACACCGCACAGCTTCAGCTTCAACTCTTAGGAGTCACTTTCAGGGTACCTTTCGCCGTGTTATATCGACACCTACCATTCGAAGACGACTCCATTATGCAAATTTACGTGCTAGAAGACCATTACGGGTCCCCACTCTACTTCCAAGACATCGTGCAGCACGTCTTCAGTGGGCGCGAGAGCACAGTGGAGGTGGGTGTTATTTACAGACGAAACCAAAATTGGTCTGGTGAGTGATGACAATCGGCAAAGAGTATGGAGAGAACCAGGTCGTCAACAGAGACTTAATTTCGTCCGCGAAGTTGCTCCCTATCAAGGGGGTACCGTAATGTTTTGGGGGGGAATAATGTTTAACCGCCGTACCCCATTAATTCGCATTCCACAGAATATGACCAGCCAAATTTACGTCGAACAAGTTATTACACCCATTATCTATCCCATAGGAAACGAATTAGGCGAAAATTTTGTGTTTATGGACGACAACGCCCGACCACATCGCGCAAGAAGGGTTCAGGATGCACTTGAAGCAGGACATATCAATAGACTGAATTGGCCAGCCAACTCGCCTGATATGAATCCTATTGAAAACATGTGGGATTACATTGCTACAGCCATTCACAATCGAATCAACACACCCCAGACTGCAGATGAGTTAGTCATAGCGGCGGTAGAGGAATGGAACAATATTCCACAAGACACTATCAACCGCTTGATTATTTCAATGCACAGACGTGTCAATATGTTATTGCAACGCCGAGGAGGTCATACCGACTATTAGTCAGTGTGCAACATGTTTCATTACTTTTTTTGCTTCAATACATTTTGTCAACAAATTCACACATTCGTTAGTTTTTAATTTTCTAAGTATCTCAGTTTGTGGAAAATACTCCTTTCACAAAAAATAACTTCAGAAAACAATATACTTTTTTAAATATATTTTGTTTTTCTATCAAAATATTTCTTAAACCAAACTGTGTGGGGGTCCAAGACTTTTGACGTTGTGTGTATTTATTAACATGAACTCTGATGCCAATTTACATAGTAAAATACAAGTCGAAATTCGTTTCCTCCTATGTTCGTTTTCCCCTCGCAAAAAGTATAAGACCTATTTTCTATTGGTTGGGCAGTATGGGCAACATATCAGGTTCGACGACTGGGAAAATATTTTATATTTTTCTTGAACACTTTCAAAGATATACTAAAAGTTCCAAAAAATTCCTATATTAATGATTATAGTTCTTTCACTCTTGCCTTATTGTCCCCACAAATTACAGCCTTTGGATAGTATAGTTTTTGGACCAAATAAAAAGGAAGATCAACTAAAAGACCAAAAAAGAGCAGGGCAAACAAAGAAAATGTTTTTTCGAAAATCAGAAGTCTCAACGAATTACAAACAGCCATTTACGTATTTTGTCTCGTATCTTTGGAATCACTAAGAATAATTTTTAAGGGATGAGTGACACTTTTTAGATATATTTTATTTAACAAATTTTAGCACGCCAAGGTACCACTTAAAATTTGAATTTGTTAGAATACCCCTCTTTAAAGATATTCATGAAAAACCAGTTATAGTTAAACACTTTCTAGGGCTTTTTGCAACCAAATTAAGTGGTTTTGGGCATATGTAGCTTTATTAGACGCCCTTACTTATTTTTATGTATTTTTTTTTTCATTTTTAGATGTATCGCTAGATAACTTTAGTCTAACTTGTATATATTGTCTATTATTTATGTTGTTTTTAATCGGTTCTTAGTATAAATCTAGCTAAAAAATCTTTAATTAATATTTTTAAAGCTTTACTTTGCAAATTAATTATTGCATTATATTCCGTAACTCAATTTTAATTTCTAAAAGGAACAATAATGGAAACTAATTTCGGTTTCTTGCATACTATTGTTAACTCATTATTGTTATCAAATAGTTTTGAAAGTGTTTATTGTCACAGCGCCATAATGGATACATTGAATATTGAATGTCTTATTCTCGGTGGCTGTCGAAACTTCATAACCGTTTGGCTAGATTATTAAGCAGTAATTAGAGTTTCCAATTCCTCAATTTGGGACTAATAGTTTATGGTTTTAAAGTAATTTGAGTTCGAAATTCAGTTGATCCTTGTTTGATCGTGTCAAATTGAGCAATGGCATTTAATTGTTGCGGGTTTCGGTTTTTGGCTTATGTCTATTCACTATTCATATAATAGTAGGAAAAATCTCTGCGAAGTAGGAAGTTAACTTATTTAACTATTTATATGTATATATATATATATATATATATTTGTGATTTGCAAAATTTATCAAAACACCTAGATATGTCTCTTTTTTTCAAAATTATTTTCCTGTTTTCTAACTTTTTACTATCTGTTTTTTGAAGTGTTTTAAATCACCAAAAAAATTTAATGGAGGATCCATCCTCTAGATGTAAAATGTAAAAAATGTTAATAGGTGAAATTAAAGAGTTTTATGCCGGCGGGCGGTTCAAACCCAGGTCCTCTAAATTCAAGGCGAGCACTCTACATACTGGTTATAAATCTATGTTAATGCCTACGATAGAGCGCCTTTGTTGTATGTCAAATTTAACTAAATGAATTTCCAAAGTACGTATCATACAAAACAGATAAAAATATCCGTGTTCTATATGGCAAACTGAAGGAAACTCTGTGATTTTAAAATATAACATGTATCGGCTAACCATTCCAATACTTCGCCCCATTTCTTTTTATCATTAACTACTTTCTTTATCTCCTTCATCTATACCTTCTTTATATCATCCTTAACTTGGTAGTCCCATCTTAGTTTTGGGCATACTCTTATTCTTGCTTCTACTGGACTATTCTTCTAATTATTGACTATTTTTTCTTCTCTACACGTGTCCATATTATCTCAGTTTTTTTGTCTTCTTACTAAATATTTATATATATATTTCCTTACCATAGCGCTATCTATTTTGCTGTTGCATAACATAAGGTTAGTTAATTTTTTTCAGTTTTTCCAAATATCTTTCTTTCAAATATTTTTAAATTGTTTTCTTGTTTTTCTGAGAAGCAAATTATTTCGGCTAAATAAGTTGCCACTGGTCTAATTATCGCTCTATATATCCTTATTTTACTTGTCTTGCTTAGGCTTCTACCTTTTAGTAGCCTGTGGTAGCTCCAATATACTGTGTTCCCTGCTTACATTATTTCTTTGATTTTAATATTTTGCTTTTACTAATATATTTGTGTTCCTTGCCATTAAAACTAGACCATCCGGTTTAATTGTCTTTTGTCTTTCATTATTATTTTTATTATTATTGATGTAAATATTTAACATGCAGCGTTTAATAACATGATTCCTCTATAGGTTGTGCATTGAGTGGGATCTCCTTATTGGTATATTAGTTATAAAAATCCTGATCTCCAATGTTGATTAATTTTTCTCCTTCCTGTTTGATAAGCTCCGAGTTTATGGCATCCGGGCCCTAAGCTTTGTTCCTCTTTAATGATATTATCTATACCAAGGACTTATCATATGTGGTCACTCGTTCTTCTGTCTTATCCTTATTTGGTATGACCTCTTCCTGGGTATCCCTCGCTAGTCGTATTTCGATAGTGTTCAAGAAGAAATCTTCTTCCCAGAACTCTTTGTTTATTTTCATTTGTGGGCTTTTTTTTGTTTTGTATTTTAGTCATATCAAAAAGTTGTTTATTATATTTTGATTGTTGTCCATTTCTTTCTTTTACTCTTTAATATATACTTTTTTGTTCTGTCTATATTTATGTACTTCTTTTCTTTGGGTTTTAAAATACATATTTGTATATTTAAGAGTACCTGCCACAATTCTAAAAATAACGTAGATGTCTTCCATTGCACTTAAAAATTAAAAATAATAATGTTCTGACAAGAAAAATTAATTTTACTATTTTTCAAATATATATTTAATATATGCGTTAACTGTTAGTTCTCCCTAACTTTTCTGCTGGAAATCTGAAAGAATTGTAATATAAGAAAATAAACGAGTATTTAATCATTTGTCGTTATCGAAAAAGCAAAAGAAAAATGTTGCTATCCCTAGAGATTAAAGTATTCTTTTGTCAAATAATGGCATATTTAATTATGTTTTTATGAAGGCACTCGCATAAATAGACCGGAGGCATTTTTGGTTGTATTTTAAAAAGTATAATAATTTTATGGAAAATTTTGCCCCGGAGATATTGACACTAATTTTAACATTTAAATGACGGGGATTGGCTATAATTATAATATCAAAGGATTTTCATTTTTTAATATTTATCCAAGATGATGGTTTGTATGGTGGTACAAGTATTAATAATAATTATTAGGAGTTCTTAAATTCAATTGTTATATATCTGTGGACATTTTTGCTTGTTTTGAAATGTCAAATCTGCACGCCTTCTTCAAAGATCTTCCCATGGTTTTGAGTTTCCAGCAAATGCTAAATTTATTAATGCATCAAGTTTTTTGAGTGATCATATCTATGGCAGCCTGTGCATTGGAGGATTTCTCTACTAGAGCATGGTGTTTCAAAGCTTACAAGGATGTTCAGTAAGTATTTGGTTTTATAAATTTCTTTGTTGCTATAGTTTAGATTTAAATCTACGAAGAATTTGTGACTTCGTGTCCTAGTTCTTGGAGGCCTCAATATTTATGGAAGAGTGTATGTTTTTTAGTACTACTCGACAGGTTCTATGCTCTTTGGTTTTATATGTATGATACTCTGTCTATTTAGTATTTAATCATTTTTGTATAGCTTAGACTATCTTCTTCTTGTATTTTTACTTGGAAAGCCTCATAGGATTTAATGGTGTATTTGTCAGAAAATATCTCATTTAATAATACTACAAGGGGATTTATTTTCAACTCCAGTGACAAAAATTGGTAGACCTTGGACTTTTTCTTGTATTTGCTTCTGTTGTTTCCATACCATTTTTTCTATTTTGTCTTCTAGGTTGTTGAATCTATTACTTGTAGTGGTATTACTAAGCCAATAATCATTCATTAATATTTGATTTGGCTGAGGTGGGTGACCCATCGCAGCGGGATTAATGTCAATTATATTATTTTAGTTAACAGTTTTAAGATATTTTAGTAGGATTAACAACTGAAATACTCTATCTCTATAATTACAATATCAAAATCAAGTTAAAAACGACTACACAAAGTGGTTGGCTTATCAGATATCTTTAACGACTTTTTATTCAGAGACGTCTCTTCCCTTCGACGTACGCTGTGAAAAATATAATAAATTAGATATAAAATAGATAATTAATTAAATAATTTATGTCTATGGACTCTACAGCAAAATTATGATATTACTATTCTTATAATGTTGATTTCAATTACAAAAAACTATATTTTTCGATTATTGTATTTAGAAGATTTCTTACTTCATTATAAGATTCGTGAAAATAATATATCTGAGAAATGCTTTAAATATTTTATTTTAGTTTAGCTTACAGTTGCCGTTTAATTTTACATATTACACTATTTTCTTTTTCTTCATAATTGAAACATCATTTTACTAGAAGTATATTTTCCAAGCTATGGAATTTTACCTTTTCTCGGAAGAGAAAAAATTCAAAACATTTTTGTGTTAGTTTAATAAAGCTCACGAAGTTAATTTATTCGTCTTATGAAATACCTCCACTGCGTCTGGATATGAAACTGGAGATACCACATAAAACAGCTCGCTACATGCCTCGGAAGATGCAAAATTTGGAATAGGGAGTTTCTTAAGCTCCAGGATTGTCTCGATAAATTTATTTTCTAGGCCTTCGAGGAAGCCTCCAGGGAGATTTAATCAAAAAGCTCAAAGCGCAAGACTCAACTAATCTGTCCTTATCGAAGTAATAAAAATCTTAAACAATGAGGCTATTCCCTTTTAATTTTAAATGTATATAATATTCTCCTGTGTCCTTATTTAATATTAAAAATAATTGAAATTTACTATATGATTCGTAGCAGTTTTATAAAATATGAATCTTGAAGTCAATATTCAATATTTTTGTGAAAAAACAAGAAAACCAATAATTTGTATTCCGCAAAAATGATATCTGCTAGAGCATAATACGTTAATAATGAAGTCGATCTGAGTCAGCATTAAATAAAGTATTCACTACAAGTAAGAAATTTAATGATAGCAAGTAAATTACAGCGTGGAAAATACCGGCATTGTTCAGTTTTCATCCTGTTCTTTGAAAGGATATCCGACAATCCCTACCGATAATAAAAAGGTATTTGTCTTTCAGGATAATCCTCATGCTAGGATCGATTTCAGGATAAGGCCCGATAGAATGAAAATATATAACGAACTACTTCAAACAGGAATATTACAATATCTACATACCTATCACTACATTATAAGAGATCGATTGAAGGGGATAAATTAAAAAAAAAGTCGACCCAAGCAATATAACAGTCAGAATTCAAAATAAGAAAAAAAGGAGGAATAATAGTCTATGAAAACTATAAATACAATAAATAATGCATTCGAAATCTAAAACAAAAGCAGTGAGATTCATTAGAAATCAACTGAAGAAGTGTGATATATTTTAGGAATGAAAAAACAGGAATATTTAATGTTTAAGACGGTTTATTTGTACAACCTTTAACTGCGTATTATACTTTCTACATGAAATACATACAATACAAATCACATAGTATGGAGGCAAGTCAGATAAATTCAGGAATATCTTAAAAAAAAGTTTATGTAAAAAGATTACATTATTGTTTTTCGAAGTATTTGCTCGTTAATTTCGGTATTCTCAAAATGTTGATTTGAATGTATCGACAGCTTGATCAGGGCAGGAAAAACGTTGGCTACGTGTATTATTTTTAATTGTAGAAAACGTAAAAAAGTCACTTGGTGCCAAATAAGAACTATGGAAGTGGTCGGTCATTAATTTGACGTAGTGGTTTTCAAATAATCTACTGTTGTGTATGCAGTATGGGATGTTGCATTATCATGATGGAAAACAATTGCACATTTGCGGTTTGTTTTTGTCACTGATCAATTACTTCAAGCAATCAAACTGTTTTATATCACTCCGAAGTTACTGTTCGATAATCTTCTACAGTAATTGAAGTCACGTGATCAGCTTTAGCTACGAAACATGCAATCATTTTCTTCGAAGTGATTCTTGACCACAAAACTTTTGTTGGCAAAAGTTTAATTTAAAACTCCGAAATTGTTATTTGTTGCTTTATTTATTTCTGGTTTCGTCACCATTAGTAATATCGTAGATGTATTTGGTAGAACCGTTGTTGACTGTTTTCAGAAATGTTTTGCACCAGTTGAGATGTTTTTGTTTTTAAGATTTGGATAGTTGATGGGGTACCACATCGAGAACAAAATTTCATTGCACCTTAATAAATACGGAAAATGGAATATATGGCGGTATTGAAGGTCATCGTATGTCACATGATGATATTTTTCAATCATTCGATGTACAGCAGAACTGTTTTTAGAAGCAGCTAATTTTTAGGGACTCTCTTTCTTTAGTTGTCCTTCGAGTGAAACACGATTAAATTTAAATTCTTAAAACCACCGACAAAGCTTCACCAACAAATGCAAAAAGTTTCTTACGAAAATGATAATAGCATCATAGCACGCACATTCTCTTGCGTTATTTTTTTTTTCAATACAATTAGTAAATTTTAAGATAGCACACTATACATAGAGTAATACTGTACTGTATCTAAGTTATTCGACTGTCCCTTGTACAAAATGAAATCATACTGACTGGTTTTAAATATCTTAATATCTAACAACTGCTGTTAGTATTATACTTACATATAAAACGCCTTAAATGATTTTAACAATATTTTCCTTGCTACATAAATTAATCTCCAATTCTCGTCTTTTCTATTCTACAATTTCCAGTTATAGCAAAGATACAATTAAAAGGTAAAACGTGTTGTATTTCTGGACGATTGAATTTCAAGGATTCAAGGATGTTGCCAGCAGGACTAAAGGTATGAAGAGGAAGAGTATAATTTCCAGAATTCCCAACCGTCAGGTCCTTTGATCTCATTTTACCTGTCGGCAATGTCTGCTGCAGTCACTTTATTCCACGAATTTTAAACGTTCATAGAGAGAACGAAGTTATAATTCGGAACGAAGTAATAAGCTACTAAATCGTGTATATGTTGTAAAAAAAGGGACAAGCCGGATTTATGTAACGTAACTAGGTTTACTGCATAAAGTATCTTTGGCAATGGAAAATTGGATGGGTCTTTAAACATAACGGAAACAGTATTTTTGAGAGAGAAACTGAGAAAAATATGTACCAACTACTACATTCCGTTACCAACTATAGTTCTTCTTAATGAACAACATATTTTTTTATAAAAATCATTTGGTTTACTTAAATAGCGGCATAATCATAAAATAAATTGTAGTGGTGTATGGCGCACTCGTAAAAAATCTATTATTGAAGAACACTATTGAAAAATTGACGTACTCAAAAATTTTGTTTAGTTTGTTTATAGAAATTTGTTTCGAACTTTAGTTTATACAAATAATTGTCCCCATACGTACACTAAGTATCTCAATCTCTGAGCTTGCAATGAACTTCCGGTCCAGAATCCCTCGAGCTCACCAACACCATCTAGCGTCTAAAGATCCTGGAAATCCGGAGAATATGTTAGGCGATTGTGTAGCATCATTAGCCGCTAGTTAGACGAGTCCAGATAAGGACGTTACGGTCCTGATAAAAGCCTTATTGATTACTTTATCTTTTAATTAACCGACACTATGGTTGTCCCGTCGAAGCTATTGTGCTGTTTGATGATCCGGATAGTGCTGGATTTGTATACCTTTATAGGTAAACGATCACGTCATTAAATGTATAAGGTCCGACGTCTATCGTAAATTTTATCTCGGTTTCATTTCATATGGAATTTTGATAGGTTATTTAATGGGGTAAAAGATAAACTACTCAAATAACATGAACAATGGACTATTTTAGTTTATGTTCATGGTAGTTCTTGGTTTAAATAGATTAAAGGTTAATTATGTTTCCTCTAATCCTACATTTCATATAAATTAATCAATGTATTTTATTAATAAAGATTAGAAGCGACTTTCAGCCATGATAAAAGTATAATTAGAACAATAGAATAAAAATGGTTGAAGTTAATATAATAGTTGAGCGAAGTTTAAACTGTTTACACGGTGTGATTCGTATACGAATCAACACAGAACAGTGGCGTCTAGGGTAACTTAAAATATGGTGATTTAACGCAACTTATCCCTATAATAAGTTGCACCTCTGAGAAGTTATAGAAACACCAAATTTGGTACACGTTGTGAGTGTACCAAGAGCATTAATCGATGCTAAATAGAGTTTTAACCTTTTGTCGAACCTAAAAAGTTATTACGTTATTTTATGGAAAGTTCAATCAGGGAAAAAAGTCGTATAATTTCAGTTTTCAGTAACACTCGGGAAGGAGCTATTGGAATCTGGGCACAAAACGAAGAAGTAGAATTGTCGAATCGCATTACGGATAAATACATATTAATTAGAAACAATAAGCAGTTATTGGTAGAGTAGACTTCAATTTTCGAAGAAGAATACATTAATATCTAAAAGAAAACAGTGATCATTTTAAACAATTTATACAATCATTTATCAGTGCAAATTATATTTCTCTTGTTTAAGGTGATGGTTCTATTAAATTATTATTATTTCAACTTTTGAATTTTCGGTGATTCTAAATAACATAGCTGCAATACCGATTTTTGTTGAAAACCACAAAGTTTTTTGAAAAATAACAGGAGTTAGAAAGGTTTTAGAATTAAATTCCTATAAAATACCGTAATAATTTTTAGGTCTCCAAAAAGGTTCAAATTCTGTCAAATTTTAATGGTGCTTCATCCCTTATCAACCTTCAGAATGCTACAATTAATCTACCCTTACTGTTAATTAATGATCTTGGTACACTGAAAACGTGTATCAAATTTGATTTTTCTACTTTCAAGTATAACTGAGATACTCATTTTTTTTTTTCGAAACTTTTTTCATTTTCAAGGCATGTAAATTAATGTAGAGGTTAGTTGCCTTATATTACCATATTTTAGGTTCCTCTACATAAACCTGTTCTGTGTCGGTTCTTTGTAGAAAAACATATTGAAACAGTTTAAAATCATTGAAGATAACTAAGAAATTAAACGATATATATGCACCATAAAAAGTGAGACTTCTTCCTGTATTCTAGTGTTGCATCTATTTTTTTATTCAGTTCTATTCACTTCAAATTCATTCCAATTTTATCATCATTTATGAATTACTAGGTTGAACAAATCAATCTTAACTAGTAGTTGAAACAATAGAATATTTTGTGTTTTTTAAATGTTGGTCTCAATGGTTCAGATCATGGTGGTCGTGACAGTAAAATTATGTGTAAATTTTTATTCAGATTGAGAATTCAAAACTATACTAAAACAAATAAGAAAATGGACTCGAAGGAGAAACTGCCAAAATTTAAGGAATCAAAATTATATTTCTTGATGAAGTTAGTTGGCACATATAAACATATAATTGAAAATAAGAAAACAGATGCTGTTGTATGGAAAAAGAAACAATAAACACGGGAGCCTATCGCAAAAAAGTTTAACGCTTTATATGCTACCTTACGAATAGTAAAAAATGTAAAACGTATAAACTAAAATCTAAAAAAAAACGCAAAAAGTTTGCTGAAGAGAATGGAAATTAACTTTACACCTACTGATGAAAAAATTAAAAGTATAAAAGGCGTATAGAAGGTCTTGTTTGACAGCCATGTTGTTCTAAATATCTTTGCCATTGTTTCCTACAACTTTACAACTTCCTCCTCACTAGCAATTTCAAGATCTATATATACATCTGGAATCTTATCATTCATATTAAAATAGCAATATTGTGTAAAACGATAGCTGTTGCAATAATTATGTTGAGAGTCGTTTCTGATTTTACTCTTAATCCCACTGACAAACATGGAAATCGCCTGTCCCAGAGTGCATAAGAAAGTATAACAACATTTCTAGTTCTACTTCGGAACCAAAATATTTGTCCGCAAAATTTATAGCAAGAAATATAATCCATAACGTTTGTACATTCTTTAAAAAGACCCTTTTTTATTCTTTTGCCTCTCAGCATCATCTCCTCCTAAAAATATAATGAAAAATGACTACTAGGTAACTCTAACAAGCTGAATAAACTGATGCCTACCTTATAAGTTGGTTTAACATTGTGAGAGAATGTGTTAAAACTAATATTTGCTTCCACGATATCAGAAACAACTAGTTTTAAATAAATCTTATAGGGATAATATTTAAGTATACTATGTTATTTTTTCATATGTTTCTAATTACCTGGAGATTTGATTCTCATGTTTATGCAGCCAATTGCCTCAATTATTTTAGTAAACATTAATTTAATAATTTAATTTACTAATGAGATAGTAAAGCAATTACTCTTGTAGTCTTAGCTACAGTCCTTGATGCGGTGGATTTATAAATGCCAATAAAATCAGCAGTTGTAATAACCACAAATTCGCGCTCCATAGAGCACATAATTATTCTTTATGAGAAATTATGGCGATTTTCTATGTACCTACCACTTTTTGATTTTAGCCCGGGTAAGTAAAAGACAGATTGTTAAGAATTCTTTTAAAAAAAAGGTGTTTACTTTTTAGCTTAAGGGCAATAAATTGATGAAAACGTAGTTCTAATTAATTTTGAAGTAGCGTAAATACCGGGTTGTCGTTACATACTTGCAGAAAAGAAAATGGTATGCTACTGTTTTTTAAACCAATTTTCTTTATTTCCCTGAAAAAGCTACTATTGACTTTTTTTCATATTCCATATCTTTTAATCAGAATTTTGCATTTTATGATTTAGTATATTACTTTTTGTGTAGCATTTAAATAAAGTTAACACTTCATTTCTCAAAATTTTTCTAAAATACATGATATTTTGGAAGAAATTAGCCATTATTTATGTATCAGTTTTTTATTTATTTTCTTCATTTTTTCCATGTATTTTGTCAATTTCAATGGCTCTAAAGCTGTCTTAAACAAATCATTTTTTTAAGATTAAAATATTTAAAGAAAATTGAATTAAACTGTTTTTCAGAGAAATAAAGAACAAAGACATTTTCATGAAAATAGGTTTAAAAAACCAGTGGCATATCATTTTTTTTTTGAAAGTTTGTAAGAACTATCCCGTATCTGCGCCACTGCAATATTATTTAGAACTGCATTTCCATCTATTTATTGTCTTTAACTAAAAGTGGTGTATACCAAATTTTCTTACAGAGTATAAGGTGTCCATTTTTCTTAGTATAATAATAATAAAGGAGATAACGTTAACTCTCTCTTTTTCTTCTTCTGTTTCGAATTCAACTAACAGGGCTATTCTGTCAAATATTTGTGAATTAGGCAGATTTCTTATGCTTGTAGGGTTATATTTATTATATGAAAATGAAAAAGGCCGAAAAATGTTATCAGAGTAGCTTTAAAGCAATATGAAGGATATGAATACTATTTATTTCATAGTTGAAAATAATATGAAATAAATATTTTCTTTCTCCACAGTTACAGGTATCTGAAGTCACAATGTTGATTTCATGTAGATGGACATTGGTGACACGGTGTTTGGCACGAGTTCGGGAAATAAAGGATATTTATTTTCTAGATAGTTCGACCTGAGGAGTTTTTCTTGGGAATTGAACGTATTACGTGTACAAATTATGTTCCCAACGGTACACTGTTTTTAGTAATGATTGCCATTTCTGCAGTACAGTTTTTTTGAGGATCAACCACATTATAATGAGAGCCTCCTCGAAATGTGGTTTCTGAGTATATCAGGTTTTTCATTCCATTTAATGTAAGTAACTGTGTCTTGAAATCCAAAAAATTCGTATGTATTTATTTTGTTTTTTAAATCGTATTACAAACTTTTGATTTTTAACATGAGAGAGTTGGAGAAAAGAAGAAAAACGTTTGGACAAGCATTTAATGGTATTTTGTGAAACATAAAAAATATAGCCTTGTGCATATTGAGAATTAAAAATCTTTTGTTGAGAAATGAAAATGACATTGCATTCAACTGTGAAAATTGAAAAACGGGACGATAGCTGATAACTTAAAGGAAAAATATTGGTAATATATTCCCCGTAGTCTACGTTAAAATCGATTTTAGTATCATTAATAAATAATAGATGATAGTTAGGACATGGAATTTATTTTCGATAAAAAAACGTGATTACGATTAATATTTTGTTAATGTCCATATTAATTAGACTAAACTGATGGATTTGATATTCGCGTGGAAACAATTGATAGGAAAATCTCTTATATGAATAAAGGAAAGTTATTTGGAAGCAAAATAAAAAGCAAGAATGATTGGAAGGGTATCTCTTATTCTCCAATCCAAGAAGAAGTGTAGATTGCAGATAACCCACAACTAATAGAGCCTGATTTCATGAAGGATCTAGCTTTTTAAGTAGGTTTTTCAAACAACCACCACATAATATGCATGCGTTGTGGAGGAGTGACTTTATAGATGTTCATAATGAAGCTTGGTGACTATTTACCGTATAAGATCTGATCAAGCTTTCAAAATCCTGCATGTGATTACTTCTATGTTTGTTTTATATTTAAGTTTCTCGTCAAAAAAGCATTTGAACTAAGAGTTCCAGGGAGCGGGTAGTCCATCATCATAATGGAAGAGAAATAGGTAGATTTATTGCATTCCTTTAAACCTACAGCAGCATATAATTGGAGGGCTAATCTAAAGCTTTTAGAGATTAGTATTTATTAGAACATTCTTAAGAGAAATAATAGTCCTTAACCCCATTTTCAGCACAAACTAAAACAAATTCATTTGCATAGACACTCATTTTTATGAAGGGAGAGAGTAAAGATTGCAACGAGTGGGAAACCCCGAGGTCTTCTCTGCAGAATATGCATAAGTCTATAATTTTTTTCAATTCGTTGCTGTCAGGAAGGTGTTATAAAAATGTTTGTTAAAAAAGACAAGATAAGGTCACAAATGTCTTGAGATTAGTTTAGAGCATGAAAGAAGGAGTCAATAGAGAACAAAAATAAATTATCCTAATCACTTTTAATGTCGAGAAATATATATATGTAATGGACTTTTTGTTGAAAGCAAAATAAATTTCTGGATAACCGAAGATGTATTTATTAGCAATATTTGCCTTTTTTGCTAATCCGTTTTGGAAGAAGTGATGTTTAAGGAATTTTCAAGAAACTAGAGATGATCTTCATTTTTTTTATTGTTTATCTAGCAGGCGATATTTTCTATTCAGCAAAATAAAATTTTATAAATACTCTACGGCTTAAGGGAAGTTTAAATGAAACATACATTTTGCTTATTATAATACAGGCTTAAAGAACTTCAAAATGTTAGTTAAAAGTATGTCAATTACTACGGTTTGAAATTTACTTTTTTATTCTTTACCTGTAGCGAAACTCACATGATTTTCTGTATCCAGTACAATAAAAAAAATCCAATAAAGCGTTAAAGAAACTTCTAAATGTCTCTATAATTTTATGAGTTGAAGTTTTTAATATATAAGTCAGTTTGTACTATCTGACATTTATTTTTTCATTTCTCACCAATGAAGGTGATAAACATTGGCAATTTTTTTTCATTATTAATATCATTAAATGTAAATGACTGTTCAAATCTTTCAAAATAGGAACTAATTCCGATGTTATATCAAATTTCTTGATAGATCCTATTAATGACATGACATAACAACGCTGAGAAAATAAAAAAAAATATTTGCCCGCGCTGGTACAAAACCTAAATGACAAATTGTATTATGGTTTGGTAAAAACAATTAGGTTACACTAAAGATCTTGATTTTCAATAAAGTTAAATTGAATTACAGAAAGAGTGTACTGACAGGATATACGAAAAACATGATTTATAAATGGAATTTATAAACTTAACAGCAATTGTGGTGCTATATATATTGGTAGGACTTTTAGAAATTTCAAAACCCGCTTAAAAGAGCTCTGAACACCAACTCTACATCATTTTTCCACTTCGCAAAACTATCTAATAGACTCTGAACATAATTTTGATCCTAAAACATGTTTAAGTATACTTCACCGTAATAATAATAAATTTCTCTTGAATAATTTCGAAAGTTTAGAAATTTGCAGTCTAGTTAAAAATATTAAAGACAACTGCTTAAACGTACAAGTACATTTTAGAACAACACCTACGTTTTTTAGATTAATTTGGTTTTTCCATTCAAAAATATTATTTATTTAATCACTCAATAGTGTGTTTCACCAATATATCCTTTTTCAATATAATGTTCCTCAATTTAGAATGTAAAGTAAAGTATGAGCTCTTTTGCTTATGGTTATGTTATGCTAATTTTTCTTTATCCCATAAAAATTGACGTATTTTTGATTAAGATAATTACTTTAATGCTCAATAAACATAAATATCTTGAATATTTTTCTTTGCAAGTAAATTACTATTACTTAAAAATGTTAATAAATATGAAAGAGATAAATTATACTTATCTGTGTTTCCACAGGATTCCAACGCTTTTTTAGTTGTAATAAAACGACCACGGTTTTGCTATTTTCATATAGCATTCTCATAATTATTACTTACGGTTTACTCCCTTTTACATAATTAAAACAAAAATTTGAACTTACAATAATATATTACGTGTTTTTGTTTCTACGATGAAATATATTTTCTTTAAATTGTTAATACATATATTTTCTTTGAGTTGTTAATACATATATTTTCTTTAAGTTGTCAATGTTGAAAGAGTTATCTGTATTTGTTATATTTAGTATTACTGTGAAGACCCACTAGATGTAGTTGTTTTCTGTCTTCTATTTTTCGCGCTTTTACAAAAGATTTTTGACACTACTCATCAGATTTAGTCCTTTCAGACATCAGTTTTTTCAAAACTAAAGAAAATATCTCGCTGGCAAGAAATATGCCTTCGATATGGAAGTTATTGCTAGCATTAAAAGGCCCAGAATTTGAATGGGCTAAGTGTATTCTGCAACAAAGAGACTATGTCGAAAAATAAAAGGATTGTTGATATCAGATTTCGGTGTTTTTACAGGTAGGCTGAACATTGTTCATTCCATCCTCTTAATATGAGATTTCTTCGTATTCCTGTTAAGCGAAGATTCAATTCTTTCTCTTACTGTTCACAGACATAAACAAAAAAAGAAGTGAAGAAATATGTGACAAATATTTCGGGGGTGCAGTAGTTGTTTCTCGAGAGGAGAATCTTCCAACAATTAAAGTTCTATTAACAAGAGAACAACAATAGAGAATGCATCGATGCAGTATCGATCGTTGTACAGGGTTATAAGGGTTGTTTATGATGCCAGCCGGCGGCAGAGAGGCGTTTTGAGGATTAAACCCTCCAGTTAGTGCTGGGAAAGTGGATTCGTTCAAATACCGCTTCTATTGACATGTCAAGGGCGTTTATTTGTGTGCATAAAGCGCGAACAGAATGTAGTACACTTCTGTCATAAGCAAAATCAAATATGAGTCTTCAAAAAAATATTGAAGTGTAACTATCGTACTACTAGCGTGAAAAATCTGACAAATTTTACAATTGTATTTTATTTAAAGATTTTTGCATAAATCTCTGGTTGCCATATAATTTAAATTACTTAATGATAATAATAAATCATTGAAAAGTCTGTTTTTTATCAAAATTTGTAATTAGGTCGAATCAATTTAATGCACAAGTAGTATATATTTGTATGTAGATCCGGTGCAGCGATAAAAACCTGGTATGTGCTATGGGAGCACCTCCGTTTTATGGTCAGGAAGTATTGATAAGAAACCGACAAGTCTTAACAAATTAGAATTAAATAATCATCACACTGAATGTGCTACGGAAGTCGGAAGTAATGACGAGTTAAGAAATATAGAATCCCCACCCTTTCATGCAGTTTACAGAAGAATCAAAAGTGAAAAATATCTATTTGGGTGAACAAAGGTTCTACCTGAATAAACCAAATACGAAATATGTTGCAGTGAGTCTGTCGTATGATTTCAGTTTTGCTCCGTGTGTGACAATATCTGGAAACAAAGGAAACTGTTTCGTGTTTGTAGGTTCCTAAAAAATTTTAGAAATGGCGGTTAAAAACAAGGAAGATGTCATCGACACAGCTCTTACTACAATGGAGTCCATAAAACAAGTGAATCCGATTGCATATAGTTTATTACTAGAATTTATATTCAAATACTTCGATGTTCTTAAGGAAAATATATGAAGAAAGTAACTTTTAATGAAGATTACAATCAAGTTCACACATGGAAATCAGATGCTGAAACAAGTGATTGGGAATCAAGATAACTTAATCAACTACGTTTTAAACGTCGAATAGAAGAAGCGGCTAAAATTATTAATCCTGTTTTAAATATAACTCATAGAATTAAAATGTATAATACTTAACAAAATAAAACACATTATTAAGATAAGTACTTTTATTCAAAAACATTTTAAACAATAGAATGCTTGTTTATCCAAGACTGAGAGTTCATTCCTAACCAGTTAACTAGAATTTTGTTTCCCTTAGTTTTCAGGATTTTTTCAATCAAGTAATCATCTGGATATTTGCTTTTTTGTAATGCTTCTATGTAGAAGCCACCTCTAATTTCTTCTTTATTCTCATCTTCTAATATATATGTAGTGGGATTAGTTTTTTAAGTTTAAAAATTTCATTATTCCAATTTGGTGTATACCCTTTTTGGAAAAGATGTCGGTATTTCGAAATCCGAACATGGTCCCTAATCTTGAATTTTGGTTTTCGTACGTCAACAGTTTTCGAATTATTAAAAGTTAATAGTTTTTCAATATTTTTTTAGTTAACTTTACTAGGCACTGCTCGTGTTTTCGAGTGCTTAAAGTTATTGTATTTTTTAATAATTTCGGGTAAAACATTTAACCACTTGTAAGAGCCTTGTAAACTAAACTGTTTCTATAATAAATTGTTAAGGGTTCTTATTACTCTTTCGGCAATACTTGCTTTGAAAAATTGAAAATTTAGAATAACTACTGTAGTGGTTGATACCACATTTTTTCATTAGTTGATTAAAATCCTTATTATAAATGAGGCTCATTTATTCTAGTACTTTCTAAATTAGGAGATGTATCAAATTCTATTTGATGATATACATTTTTTGGGGTTCTATCTAATTTTGGAGTTTCGATTTCTTGTTTAAATGACTCTTGCTTTGCCAAGTGTTAAAACTAATTCTTTAAGAGGTTCAATTATCGGTTTATATGTTTTCTCGAGTTGTATTTGAGATTTGGCTATATAACTTTTTAAACTTTTATATTTTTTCTTTAGTGATTCTCTAGCTTTAATAAGTTGTTTAGTTGTCTGAGGATCCATGTTAAATAACTGTTTTATGTTTAGTACGTGTTTTTATACTTTAATAAATATGTCAAATGTTTTTCTATATCTACCTGATGGTATGCCGCAATCCTTATCAATAACAAGGAAACCAAATTGATCTTTCCAGCAGTATTGGCAAATGTCTTTGAAATCTTGAAATGACATATCGATATTTACATGGTCATAATAGATATAACGTAAATTAGTCAAATCTTGTTGAAAAATAATTAAAAGATTGGCATTGTCTCATATTAATTGTTTGGGGATAGCCGAGTATGTTTGATATAAGTAACAAAAATCCGTTTGTTTATGTCGACCAAAACAAAAGAAACTTTGAATAATATATTTTGACGAATCTATCGTGGATTTTCTAAGCCCCAAATGCGGCAGATTTGCCGATTAATAAAAGCATCGAAGTGAAAATGGGCCTCATCACTGAACATGATTTTGTTCACAAATCCGCATTCACTTCTGTTTGCTCAAGGATCCAATTGGTGAACTCTCTTCGGTGTGCATGGTCTGTTGGCAAAAGTTTTTGAGTCAATTGGACTTTGTAAGCATGTACATGTAAATCTAGTGAGAATACGCTGAAGAGTGGCTGTTGTAATATCCAATCCTTGTGCACGATGACGAATCGACGTCTCTGGACTTTCAGCCACACTCTCACGTACTGCCATGATGTTTTGTTGTGAACGACCTCTACGAGCTCTTGTCGTGTGTTTCACATAACTAACTGAACCAGTACGAATTTTTAGATTATTCTTTTCACAGTAGATAAATTAAGAACATTCTGTCGATCGAATATTGGACGCACTCTACGAATGGTGCCAATCAAACTTTCACTATTTTGATAATAAAGTTTAACAATCAGGGCACGTTGTTCTATCCCATCTGTCAACTTTCGATCTGTCACTTTATAATTACGTGTCATTATGACTGTCAAACATAGCGCACATTTTAAATCTTGCTCTCTTATTGAAACACCCTTTACTTGCACACTTACCGAAGTAATAACTTTGAATACATTTTAGTCGTCAGTATTTTTTCAATAAACATTGTTTATTAGACAAAGTAAGTGGCATGGTGCCAATCAATATCATGATAAATATGGAAAGATAGATAATGCTTATCTTGAATTTCCACAGTTTTCCAAAGCGTTTCAATATGTATTCAGATCAAGCTACGTTTCAGTGTCTGACAATACCATTTTCCTAGACAGCTAGAAAATGTATTAGAAAATGGTATTGTCAGATACCGAAATCTAGGTAGACCTGACTACATATTAAAATGCTTTGGAAGACTGTGGCAATTCAACATGAGTATTATTTATGGTTCCATATTTATTGTGAATAATTGCCTTAAAGTAAGAGTTGAAACAATTAATATCATGATAATTTATCATAAACGGATCCCAACAAAGGGTAAATTAGGAAGAGTTTTAAAGATTAAACATATGCCTTCGTAGACCTTAAGCCATATCTTTAAATTTCGAATACATACTCTGGATACAAAAAAATATTTTAATATTAGTTCAAAGACGTCTAATTCCAGTTCAAATTTAATTAATTAAAATATGCCTTCTCGTTTATTAGTATTAGAAGGTCTCTATTCTAAGAAACCAATTTATATTGAAATATTTTGTCTATTAATTGGTTTGTTATCTAATTACTTTTATTTGCTATAGCAGTATTTTTAAGTTAATATAGTTTAGCATTGCTTAGAATTCTTACATAAAATCCCACATATGTAACTATTTCTAGTTGTATGAAGTTCTATGGCACTACTAATAATATTTAAAATAATAATATTAAAAATGTTTTAAATTTTCGGTAAGATATACACTGTGTAAATGCGTGAATAATGTATTATAATTAATATAATAAACAAACAACAAAGGTTGATTGATAAATTTTAAAATATCATATCGCAATAATAGATAAACTGTACTTGGTTTGAGTTTATTTTACGTCGTATTTTAAATTTAAGAAGATATATTTCAAAGCAAAAAATAAAATCAATCAGTTACTTATCAGATAATAAAATAATAACAAAAACAGAAACCTTTACTGCTTCAGGAGCAACAATTTCCACCTAACTAAAAAAAAATTATGTTCTTATTTCTATAGTTATTAGTTATTATTCCCCATACTCTTGCTTTGCTAACACCATTCACCAAAAAGAATAGCAACCAGTTCTTAACATAGAAAACATAGACGATCACCAATATGGCTCTTGTTTAAGAGGTATAAGGTATAACGTACGATTTTACATCACAAAGAAGTAGGACACCAGACCCAGAATTTCATGTCACCTCGACAATGGTTCATTTCTATATATCTTCCTTAAAGACAATTAAGAACAATGCCTAGAGCTTCTAAATAATTAAGGACCTATATTTATCATTGAAGGTAAAAATCTAAGAGAATCAATAACCTTACTAAAAATATATGAGTGATACTTATCTTGCAAGCCAACTTGTTAGCCCACAGATAGAAACAAAATACTAGATTTTGATAGGATTCTTTGTAATAAGAATTATTTTGGCATCCCAGTTTATGATTCAAATAGGAAAACCGACTGATAAAGCTTCACACTGAACCTTGAAACTATAATTAACATTTCAGATAACACAGCCATCCTAATGACAGGTGTAGGCCACGAAGAGACTGTAGACTAACGGCTAAGTCACATTCAACAAAATTAATAACGCGACCAAGATATAACGCATTAATTTAAAAGCAATCAAATCCGTTATCACTAAATTTACCAAAGAAACTGAGCAATACAATATCTAGGCATGATTATTTCCTTTAGTTTTTCTCTTTGCCAACTCTGAACTATATATATACTACATATGCGCATTTTGCTCTGCTTTTTTACTGTTGCATAACACTAACCAAGACCTGCTTTGCTTTCTTGTTGACGAAGTCGTGTAGCTTTTTTTTGTGCTTTTCGGCAGTTTCTTTTTTGATAGTTGGCATCCAGAGACCTCTGTGGAGTATAAAATGGAAAAATTATTTGTAGAACAATTGTTTTGTTACTGATACACTTCTGAATTCTACTCGTGTAGTACTTGTACTTTTGTATATAATGAAACTTAAGATTTTTGGTTATACAGTATGGAATAGTCCTATAGAATTAAGTCATTACTTCAATTATTGTGCATATTTATAAAAAATCCGGAAACAATTTAAGATTATGAAATGACATTCTGCAACAAAAATACGTTATCCCCACAGTTACAGAATATTCTACAACAACAAAAAAACTTAATAAGTAACATCATTCAGTTCTTGTTATTGTAAAAACAAAAAAATATGAATGTTAATGTAGAAGATGTTCAAAAAGCTAGCCTCTAACGTCGGGAGCATCATAATCTTAAATAAAAATGTTTTCTAACGTTATGTAACATCTGAGCCATAATCGCAAGAGTTATTCTTCATTAAGTCAGCTAAATCGAGTGTTTCCTTTTGTATCCCGTATTTTCACATATTTTCATAAGAAGAAGTCTAATAGCGTACTATTAGGGGATCGTGCTGGCCGTTCCATCGATCTTCGCTTCCCTATCCACCGATATAGAAATATTAGTCCACGTATTTCCAGACATTGAAGAAGTTTAATAGCGTAAGATCAGGTGATAGTGCTAGCAATGTGGCTGTGCCCCATCTTACTGGAACCATATCATATTCGCTACAACTTCTGGGATTGCTGGATCAAGATACAAGTTTGCCAAAGATGGCATGACATTATTTTGGAGCAGTGCTAAATAATTATCTCCATTCAAATTGTTATCAATAAAAAAGGGACCAATAACATGGTTTTCGGTTTTTCAGGGTATTGCCTATATTCTTGTCTCATCTAGTGAAGATTTTCTGCAGCCAATAAGCGGAAATTTTGACGATTAGTATAACCGTGAAGTATAAAAGTGCACTCATTAAAAAACAAAACATGTTCTCATTGAATCATATTATTATCTAACATTTCCATTATTTGTTTACAAAAATACGTTTTTCTATCATAATCATTTTCCATAAGCTCTGAGTTGTCTTATTTTAAAGGGACGCATTTTATTTTCTCTACATCTAATGTAGCGGCTGTTTGTCGATTCGAGGTATGGATATGATTGATTACTACCTATGAAAGCATATATAGTTTCTTCGAAATCTCTCTAAGATTTCAGTGTTCTTTATTATTTATATTTATGCAGTAAATAAATGAGTATACGTTTAAAGTGTATCGGTTTCTTCTCACTTAAAAATTATAATGACTGGCTGGTCTTCTAAAAAAAATTTTAGATAGAAAAATACAATGGTACCCGCCTATCTACCGCTTAACTTTTGAGATCTTCTTAATGTATTTTAACAGATATCATTTTAACGTACTGTAACGACTAATATAAACATTAGACTGACCCGAATACCTTATATTCTTTATATAATTTGGAATATTATTTTCACGTGTAACATAAGTACTTTTTCAGAGTAACAGGTAACCCTAAAAAATAAAAGAAAAACTCCAAGATCGGGATATTTTTAATGGTGGTACAATATCACTACGGAAAGTATTCAAAAACATTGGTTTTAAATATAACAAAGATGAGTTACCAGATATTGCTATAAAACTTGTACATTTTGTATACGAGTATATTTAAATAAAAACAGAGGCCTGAATCAGTTAGTTTTTTTGGATCAGACGTAGATCTTAAAAGATGGTGCACTTAAACATTCGTGGCAACATTCTGACCAAAAAATGAGAGAGAAAAGAAACTAGTACAAATAGAGAAATATAAATTTGAAGAAAGTAGAAAAGTTTAAATATTTATTGTCATGATCAGTACTAATGAAGAACGAAAACGAAAAATTAACATTTACAAAAAAATAATAAGACCAGTGATGATGTATGAAACGGAGATTACGACAATGACAAAAAGAGAGGGAGAGGAATTGAGAATAATGAAACGAAAAATAAAAAGAACAATATTAGAGCTAGTAAAATTTGACGAAAATAAATACAGATAGCGGATGAACCAGGAAATATCAAAAGAGTTTAAGAATAGTTAAAAGAATAAAAGGCAAAGTATAAATAAAATAGCTTCCTCATGTACGGAGAAATAAAATAAATATATAAATACATTTTTCCAATTTTTAGTATGCTTTTCAATAAAGTACCTGCAATAGCTTCCATATTTAGAACTGGTTACATGAACATAGTATTCCCTATGAAACTAAGTTGATATAAAAATAGAATAATAAAGTTTAGACAAATTAAATAATAGGAAAATTCTACTTTTCCTACGTAATATTATATATTTAAAATGTTTATTAAAGTAATCTTGGACGATAATACTTTATGCTTGAAAGTACAAAAATGTTTTCAAAATTTAACATTTTTAGGAATAAACCACCAGAAATATACGAAGCCGATAAAAATGGCCATAAAGTGCTTCGATTTCCCGCCTACCACTGTCTTTTCAATCCTATTGAACATATTTGGGGTATTATTAAAATCTTTTAAAATAATAATGTAGGAAGTAATGGAACTTTAGCCGAAAATTCTCTGGAAACTTGGAAAAAGGCATTACCAACCGCAATTCCTGATGTTTGGGCTAAAACTGTATAACATACTGAAAAAATCATAAAGGATTGGTGGGATAGGGAAGTGAGATTTGATAGGGAAAATGTCCCTCCACTTATTATTAATTTAAATACCGATGATGATGATGACAGTGACGATTCTTTAACCAAATCTATAGTTTATTATCATTTATATAATAAACATATATTGGATTAAGGTTTCAAAGATTTATATGAGATGAGCTGGCAAACAAAAGGAAATAAGTTCAATAAATATTTTTTACTTATTAACAGAATGTAAGATCATCAAGATACAATTATAGTAATATATTCGATTTGTAACGTTGTATTTCATTTTTTTGTTCCTTTTTAATAATTTGTTAAGTTTATTGGACCATTATTTATATGTAACCAGTATTATAATAACATAAAATTTTCTGAAAATCATTTTAAAGATACACTTTTATTAAGCTGAATTCTCAATGAATACAAAATCATTTTATATATATTTATATATGTATACAGATAAGCTGGATTTTCGCCGTTTGCTAAAGGCTGTATAGATATACATATAAAAGGAAAACGATAATACTATTAATATATTTTATGTTATAATCTATTCTAAGATTTTTAAATGAACAACTGCACGATGAAGATTTTTCCACAAATTATTTCCAATTTACCTACAAAGATCTATTCCAAAGGAACTGGCGAATCAGTTTACCTTTTGTAGTATATCTACCTACCTAAAACGCTACCTATCTTATCTTTTTGGAATTGATAAGACGAATTGCAATCAGGTGACAACAATAAAATTTCACGTACTGTTCATACGAACATCGTATTCATTTACGTAGTCGTTTTTTTGTATGTAGTGTTTTCTCTAAAATTATCAAAATGTCCAAGGAAAGAGAACTGCAGCTGGGCATGAGATGTGTCAAATACATGATTTTTGTTGCTAACTTTATGTTTATGGTAAGTTTAAAACAGTAGATGGATAATTATTATTTATAGACATATGGTTGGATAAGAGTTATAATAACCAAATGGTTATAGGCATAAGGTTGCGTTTTATTATAATAATGTGATATTTAATGGATTTATTACGCCTTTTCTTGTATTACTAGGGAAAATATTAAGCATAAAATATGCCGAGTAATCTGGGAAGCAGATAATTACTAATTGGATTAAACATAAGATAAAAATTGTATGTGAATCGGAAATTATCAGATTAGATGGAACGTGATTTAGTGACATCCCAACAAATTTTTGTGTATATGTGTTTTTAACTTTCTAGAATGGTATATATTTAAGAAATTATTTAAAACGTTAATAATTTAATCCTTCTTACATTATATTTGATAAGGAAAAGTTAAGATATTAATGATTTATCTGGTTGCAATATGTAAATCCAGGGTTTCTGACCATAAATAATTACTAGATATCCTGTTACATATTAATAAAATGAGAAACAAGAACTATTACATTAAATGTAAATTATATTTATCGATCTGAAATAAAGAGTTATGTTAATAATTTTGGTTCTTATGTATTGGATCTTCCAATTATTTATTATCTCCTTCTAACTTCAAATATATCTCATACTTACTATACATATCAACTAAATTTACATAGGTATTTTAAACAATTTATTTAAAATAGACTACTTGTTTTTTATAAAAAAATAGTACATTCTAATTCTGTTACTAAGGAACCTGAAATATAATGTATCAAATAACAAATGTTGATTATTAACCACAGGTGAGATTACTTACTGATTATAGAAAACTTAAAAAATCGACTTCTCAAAATTAGGCGTGGCGAACTAGCCTAATGTAAAATTACCAACATTACGAATAGCAATCATTTCTTAATTTTTCTTGAATATATTTCCCAAAAGTCTCGGGACGACGGAGCCATAAGTTTCTGACGAGTGAAGAAAAAAATCTGAGAATTTGGAGATCACTAAAGGGCTATAAAAACTACATTTGTAGATGGCTTAAAACATTCATAGACTCGGGAGTTTTTTTAGGTGGTGTAACCCCAAAATTTTTAAATTGCAACTCTTATAAAGTTATTTTAAAGGTAATGAAAAAAGAAACATCTCCAAAACCAGTTTAGCTTAGCTTTTTTGCAATAAAAACAAAAATGAAGATAAGTAGGCGTAAATTTAATAGACAGTTTGTGACAGTGACAATTTATTGATTGTTGAATTGAGCATATTTATTTCCTTTTTTTAAATTAGTTAATATAATCTGTTAAAAATGGCCCAAAAACTGGCCGGAAAAGAAAGAATTACTCTTTTAATGATTCGTGGCTTTGAGGATAGAACAAGATCTTACGATGTTTTGGGGATGTGTTTCTTTTTTCATTACCTTTAAAATAAGGTGAAACTCGATAAGGGTTGCAATTTAAAAATTTTGTGTATGAAAGTTTTAAACTATCTAAAAATGTAGTTTTGATGACCCTCTAGTTAGAAACTTATGGCTCCGTCCCGGGACTTTTGTGTATATATATATATATAATAATATATAATATATTTATGTTTATTATTTTCAATTAAAACATTCTCTTGAGCCCGGCCTTATGGGGTTTTCCTAGATCTTTATAATGTATGTGTGTTGATAACAAAATATCTGTTTAACAAGATATAATGTATCTTACGTTAAATATGGAAAATACATGTGATTAAATTTAAACGATGAAATGAAGAAAAAGTATAAAAATAAAATTAAAGAAAATATTTAATAATGGATCATAACTAAGATGTCATATATTCCTATTTTTATTTTATTTGTTTACCTACTATTGTTTTCTTTGTCAACAAAACAGTATATTTGTGCATCTCTTATCACAGAGATTACAATTCAAATATTGAAAAAACAAGCAGAAGTATAACCAAAACAAATTTCATAAACTCTAAATTACACAGATAATCAAAATAATAAGAAAATGTTTATTCTATTGGAATAATATAAACCGACAATAATGCGTTACTTTAAAATAACAGCAGAATGTATTGTATGCACTTCAAAAAACAAAAAAGGTTTATAATTTATTTTTCTCCACGACCATTAGAATGTGTTTATTCCAAAATCAATTTTAATAATAGAATTCAAATATTCTCACCCTTGAGAAAGAATATTTATTCTGAAACACTTGCTTCTTAAATGTTTTGCATGTATTTTCATTCCGTAACAAGTGATGCAATGAATATTTCGTAATTGTTCTAAACAATATCAACAGCCATGGATGTTAAAATTGTCAATGTCAGAGGCTCAGATGTAAATGGCGGCGTTGTAATAATTTATTTTCAAACCAATTTTAATTTAAATAAAATTGAGTAAATTTCTGGTCGTGGAGAAAATATAGTCTGTTACTCGGTTAGAATAACAAAATTCGATACTCGTGTTTCGTCAGACTCGCTACGGTTCCTTTCGGAATGTTCCACTCGTATCGATTTTTTTTCATTCTAACCTTGTTACAGAATTCCACCATTAACCGTTTTCTCAAAAAACCATAACATATTTATTTGTTTGGAATTTGGAGTTTTAGAATATTTATTATTGCTTTTAGAAAAAACGGGAGTGCAAAAATGTATGAAAATTAGCAAAAATTGCTTGGTTGTAATTTTAAACAAAAAACAGAATGAATGATTTCATTATTCAGAATAAGTTTTATTGAAAATATAAAATGACGACATTTATGATATTTCTGCAGAACGAATTCAATCAGAGCCCCATGTGTATTCAACAGATTACTCTTTTAACACGTTTTCAGATTATGCTTTTTTAAATGGTAAGATTGATATGGGAATTGATGAATTACTTTTTACTTAAAGTTTGCTTTAATTTGCTTGTAACAATTTTTGGATGGTGGCGCCAAACTGCTATTTATAATTTAAATTAACCCCTCAAACACCAATTCGTAAATATCAAAAATTGTTTCTCAAAAATATGTCTGTATTTTCCGTATATTCCATTTTAACATTAAGAATGGTCTCTAGCAGAGTATAAATCCCTGATTTCGAGATATACTAGTCATTTAAAAGAATCCTGAATATTTCTAATAAGGTTGAAATTGAAATGTGTAGCGGCAATGCTCCTATAACTTAATAAGTTATTCCTCAAAATCCGAACTAACCTAATAAGTAATATGATAGAAATTTTGTAATTTGGCAACCTCCATTACGTTAAGGAAATGTAATTCTAAATATCTTACTTCGGCAATAAATATATTGTGTTGCCACTTTCTCGTTGTGGTTATACATGGTGGCCCAAAATTGTCAAGCAATACTTCTAGGGGTGATAGTTCAACTAATAATAAAGGTACGTTTTTATATACACTTTTTTCGAAAGCTCAATAACAAGGAAGATACAGACCTCTAAAGATGTATAAAGAAAATGCTTTTTTTTAAATATCTTGAAAACGACTATTTGGAAGTAAATACCACTGATGATTAAGTCCTATGTTTTAAGTAAGTATTAGAAAATGTTAGTAATTAAGATTTCCCGGTCATTCTTAAGCAAAAAAGATCTTTTGATATATTTCCATAAATAGCACTGTTTTCGAGTTATTTAAACTTAAAAGTAGACGTTCATTGGCAAATATTAACAAAAACAGTGTCTAATAAGACAAGTGGGCTTTGAAACCGATAATAATGGAAGGCTAGCCCATCAAGTATGCTTTGAAATTTTATTGACGTAAGACACGCTATTTACATATTTATATCCTATTTTTTCTAGTTGTAGTTTTTTCTTAGAAAAGATGCTCTTCATGTATCATCGCAAAATGGTCGTTTTTAAAAAATTAAACTTAGATATTTCTAAAAAATTCAGTGGAAAAACGATCAAATTTGCATTATTGTTGGATTCAAAGCCTACTTGCCTTATTAGACACTTTAAATTAATCTTAAACCGTGCTATTTATGGAAACGTATGAAGAGTACTTTTTTGCTTAAAAAAGGCCAGTGAATGTTAATTACCAACTTTTTTTTAATATTTACGTATTAAAAAAATATAATAACATATAATTATACTTACGTATTTAAAAATATATGACGTAATCAGTGGTATTTATCGCCAAAAACTACTCCTTAATCCCCTTATTATTAAGCTTTCGAAAAAAGTGTATATACAAAAGTTTCTTTATTTTTAGGTGAACTATCACCCCTAGAAGTATTGTTCGACAATTTTGGACCACCTTGTATATATTTACATTCATTTTTTGAAAAAAAGGGTTGGTTTTAGAAAACAGTTAGCAATTTGGCATTTTTTTTATCCAACCCACCATCCTCTCACAGAAATCAACTATTTTCGATGACATATATTTCATCCTAAATGATACGAAGGATAATATTAATTATTTACTTTGTTAATTGTTTTAATTTTGATAACGATAAAAAACATTGCTTATCACTTTAGTACACAATAAAAGTTAGATATCTAAAAAAAATAGAATTTATCTTTTTTTTATCGGAAAAAATCGTCATGTCATGTTCTTAATAATTAGGTATGAAATATTACTTCGAAAGTAAATTATACTATACAGAAAAATCAGAGTATAATAAAATAATAAAGAGATTTTAAAAATATTTCAGATTTGAACTATGTGGAATAATATTGGTTTCTTTACGATATTAAAGATATTTAAACGTCGTGTATACTTTTTACAATTTAAATCCCCGATGTAAGTAAACTATAATGTAAATTCTAGATAATAAACTTTTATAACAAGATGGATACCACCAAAATATTTTATTTTTCCGGAATACCAAACGTTTCACTGAACCTAAAAATTAGTTTTAACCAACTCAAACCAAATATCGATATTTTGAAAAATTCTGGAAAGGTCTCTTTCAAAAAAAGATAAGTTTAAATAACAAATTGTTTATTTCAAAACAAATTTATTAGAATTAGGATTGTCCAAATATTTCAATATTAACTGAAAGTACGTTAATTGTGTTTCAAAATAATCATTTATCATAAAACGTTCCGACCTTTATTTATTTTGTGAAATATCTATGCCAATATTATGAAAATTTTATGAGCGAGCAAAGCGTATAATAAAGGAATTGTATCAAATCCAATTATTTTTTATTGTAAATATTCAAATAAAGAATTTAGTTGAAAGGTCGATGATAACATATTTAATTACTATATACAGTGTTTTCATTTCAAAACCAATTAGTCGAAATAACTTTTGATTTTATGTAAATTTAAGAAAAAGAAAAAGCACATCAAATTTTAATTTAATGATGACATTTTTCTAACACCCTCAAATGTCATATGTCATTCCCCTCCCTTCAATCAGATTAACCAATACAATTTAAATAGGGAAAGTACTAAGTATGACACATCATTGAAAAGGTAGTTTTAATGGGAAATTTAGCAATATCATTGTTCTTTGCTTTCTTTTTGAATTCAGCGCCATCTTGCGGAAACAAAACCGGTTATGAATTCCAACATATGATACTTCATTTAAAAGCTAATTTAATTAATAACTCAATGCAAGACATAACAAATTGTATTTGAAGTAAATAAGCATAGGCGTAGTATAAGATTGCTGGTATTAAAGATCAATTTCATTTTAATCGCAATCAACTAAAAGAACAAATGTATGTTACGTAAGGAATTATATATATATATATAAATATATGTTTCATTGTTGCCACCTAGCATTACCTTTTTTATTTTGTTCTTTTTTAAAATTAATTCCAATAAAAACATCTTTTCGCCGGACAAGAATAAATGTGCCCCCACAGGGCAATAAGGCGAAGCGAACTTATAGCAAGTTTCCAAAAACAGAACGCGAATAGGTCATAGTACATTATTCCCAAAAAGAAAAAAATCACTGCTCTAAAATATATTTCTATCTGTTTTTTCAGTTAGTTGGTTTCCTCCTTATATCTATTGGATACACAATCAAGATAATATACACAGATTTCGACGCATTTCTGGTCACTCATAGCTACAAAGCTTCAGATTTAGGAATTGCTGTTGGTATTATTATCCTTATTGTAGCCCTATTTGGATGCGTAGGAGCAGTTAGGGAAAGTGTATGCTTGGTGAATACTGTAAGTATATTTAAATATAACCATTTCACACTCTAAATTTATTTTTTAATATCGTAGCATAGAACTTGAAAAGTTAAAATAGGGACATGTTTATATTGATTTGGCTACTACAGACATCTACATTCAAAAAAATGTGATTTTCAGGTGGCTTTAGATCCTTTATTAAATATAATAGACATCAAGTATGATACATCGTTGAAATAAGCTCGGAAAGAGGTTTATAAAAATGTAAAAATATACGGGGTGTTCCATTTAAAAAAACAACATTTTTCCTGGCACTGCGTTCCTGTCTACAACCATTATTTAATATTATAATGGCATAAAGGTTGTAGAAGTAAATACACAATAAGATCCATATTAAAATGATAGCTAATTATATACAATTAACCATTGAAATACATTGCAAGACCCCATAACAAATAACAAGTAATTGTGGTAGTAGTAGTAGTTCATTGGTACCTATAAACTAAAAATGTTTATGATGGAAATACATAAAATTAACTAACAAATAAACTTCTATTTACGTGAAAAGTAAAATGAAAATTTCCTTATTATTTTCGGCTCTATCAATAGTTTAGGCCGTCTTATCTCATAGAGATTTTGACTTTTAATAAATTTCACAAATTTATAAACGTTATTATCTTATCATAAAGATTATTTTAAAGATATTGTAATTTTAAATTAAAAATCTTACTATATTTAACTAGCATACTTTTCTAGTAATTAAATCAATTTCATATAAGTTATAAAGTAATATTTTGGTTGTATATTAATTTTGACAGGACAATTTTTAGGTTTTATGATCAATTTACAAAAAAAATGTTTGATCAATTTAGATGGTAACTGGCAAGAGCCATTGTATTAATTATTTCATATTTTATTCGTCCTATTTTCCTCCTCTTATTTTAATGGAATAGTGATAATTAAGGCACATAATAAATTAGTATTAAAATTTAGAAGCAAAATATAATTAATTGGATGGAGGCTAAATATTTATATAAATAACTGCTTGTTTCTGTTGAAATTGTTGTTTACATATTATAAATGATTTCACAAACAACCGATAATTTTATATAATCGAACAAAGAAAAGAAGCGGATGCCGAGTTTATCTAATTTAAAATTACGCTGATAAATTTAGATCATTCTAAATAGGTAACTGTACAGCAGATAATCAAACTGTTGCAAGTTGCTGAACTTATAAACATCAGAATGATCGTGAAATTACTATGCTTATTGTTATTAATAACTCTATGTAATTGTGCGAATTTTTTTACGTTAAATGGAGAGTGGTTACTTAAAGATGATAAAAATAATATTACAAATATTAAAGCTAGTGTTCCGGGAGGAATTTATAGTGATTTAATGAACAATGGCCTTATTGGGGATATATTTTACGGCTACAATGATGTTAACACCAAATGGATACCAAAATTGAACTGGACTTATTACAGAAACTTCAGCATTGACAAAAACATTTTATATGAAGATAATATTAACTTAGTGTTTGAAGGTTTGGATACATTTTCTTTTATCTATATTAATAATAAGCTAGTAGGGCGATCAGAAAATATGTTCGTCCAATACATCTTCGATATCAAAAAGTATTTGAAACCTGATGTAAATCAAATAGAAGTTCGATTTTTATCACCTATACAAGTAGCACAAAACTTAGATGCAATACAGTCAACAAATTACAGTATACCCCCTAGCTGCCCTCCCGCAGTTTACAATGGCGAGTGTCACGTTAACATGATCAGAAAAATGCAATCTTCATTTTCTTGGGATTGGGGTCCTTCCTTTCCTTCAGTTGGAATATGGAAAAACGTCTACATTGAATCTTTTAACGAATCTTTAATCAGGTACTTAGTTAGCGATATTACTGAAAAAGATGAAGATCACTGGAATGTTAACCTAGATATTTATCTTGCTAATAATATTAAAAATAAAGTTCAAGGAAGAATACAACTTGATATTTATCTAAACTTTCTAAATTTAACAAATTTTATTGACGTGGAAGAATACAAAAATGTACATAATGAAACAGTTGCAAATACAAAATTAGAAATACTTAAAACTTATGTTAACACCTGGTGGCCAAATGGTTATGGAGCGTCTAATCTCTATACTCTGAAAGCCACTTACAAAAACTATGATGAGACTGATGTTAGTGTTAAGGAAACTAGAATTGGTTTCAGAACTGTAGAATTGATTCAAAAGCCATTAGATTCAGGGCTGACCTTTTATTTTAAGATAAATAAAGTGCCAATATTTATGAAAGGTTCAAATGAAATTCCCATAGACATTCTTCCAGAGAAAGGACAAAATAAAACTATAATCAGAAAATTACTTACAGCTGCTCGTGATTCCCATATGAACATGATTAGAGTTTGGGGTGGCGGTGTCTATGAATCAGACTACTTTTATGATTTAGCCGACGAATTTGGAATCTTAATATGGCAAGATTTTATGTTTGCTTGTGCTATGTATCCAGCCACAGATTCCTACTTACAAAGTGTCATTCATGAAGTAAGACATCAAGTAAAAAGAATATACAGCCATCCAAGTATAGCACTTTTTTCTGGAAACAACGAAAATGAAGGTGCTTTAATACAAAATTGGTATAACACATTACCTAAATATCCAATTTTTTATAATGACTACATAACATTATACATTAAAACAATAAAAAGTGAATTCCTTAGATTAACTAATAAGAAAGGAATTTTTATAACATCCTCTCCTACGAATGGAAAAGAATCAGAGAACGAGGGTTACGTTGCTAAAAACCCTACCAGCTCTCTTTATGGAGACGTCCATTTTTATAACTACATCTTGAATCCTTTTAATTCTAATTTTTATCCCGTACCAAGGTTTGCTTCAGAATATGGATATCAATCTTTACCGAGTGTTGAATCATTTCTAACAGCAACAAACAAAATTAATAATCTAAATATCAACAGCATATTTATGAACCATAGACAACATCACCCACTAGGGAATATAGAACTAGAAGCATTGATAGGAATGTATTTCAAGTTACCAAACAGCACCAGTAAAAATTATACTAGTGCTTTTATATATTATTCGCAAATAGTACAAGCTTTGGCTATTAAAATCGAAACAGAACACTACAGAAGATATAGGAGTATTTTAAACGATAAAGGTGAAGGATATACAATGGGAGCTTTATATTGGCAACTAAATGACGTATGGGTAGCTCCATCTTGGTCAGGAATTGATTATTTGGGTAAATGGAAAATGCTGCAATATTATGTACAGGAATTTTTTGCTCCAGTGATTATTACTGGACATATAAATATTCAACGTAACCTTGAAATTTATTTAGTATCTGATTTGCTCTGTCCTCTTGAAAATTTAACATTTTCTATCCATATCCATCGGTGGAGTTCTATAAATCCAATTTTCAACGAAAGTATGGACATAAGTACAGATCTTGGTTCGTCAACCCTTATTAAATCCATACAAACTGACGACTATCTAGTTGACAAAGGTTGTGGTTCACTTGCTTTTGCAAAAAATAATTGTTTCTTCCATTTTATTGTTGAAAAGGACGATATTAAAGTAACACCAGACAATTTCGTCTTTCCAAGTGCCATTAAGGATTCTAATTTGACTTCAGCCTCAGTGAAGATTAGTTCAGTGAAAAGAATTAGTGACAAAAATGTTTTCGAGATAGAATTAGTAACTGATAAAATTGCTTTATTTGTTTGGTTAGAATCGTCTGTAGTTGAGGGAAGATTTTCCGAGAATGGTTTTATTCTAACAGAAACATTGAGACGTGTTTACTTCACTAGTGAAATAAAAATTGAAGAAGATGTTTTACTAACGACATTATCTGTTACACATCTCTTGGACCAAAAATTTTTGTGAAATATATATATGTATATCGTATAAAAATGATTATGATTTATATTGGGAGCTAAACATAATTTTGACGGAAAGTATTACGTTTTAAACTTAATATTTAGTTTTAGTATTATTAAAATAGCATATTTTTAAAAATTATTTTAATTTGAAAAAATTTATTGGAGTCTTGTATTTAACAATAAAATAACAATAACAAAGGGTTGCAAAAATATTTTTTTATTTGAAAGGTGTATCCTTCTTCATAAAGTCTTTATTATGAATTATGTAGTTTCGTTCCATTTCATATTTACTCATTTCTTTCTTTATTAGTATAACGTAACCATGAAAAATCCAACATATTCCTGTATGTCGTTTATCTATAAATAAAAATGTAGAAAAAACAATAATAGCCAATAATTGAATACCAGATAACACATGGGATTCAAAACAGACGGTACAATTTCAATTAAATAGCTGTTAAATTAAATTAATTAAACAATAAAAAATATGTGTATTTAATTATTTTCCGGATCCTTAATTTACCAACCGACAAAATAATAATACTAGTACTAATAACCTACATATATTCGATAGCCGTAAGTTGTAATATACCTGGTATTATTTAGAGGCATTAGCACTTGTCAATTCTTGACCACTACCAAATTTCATATTACCCACTGTTTATGATTACTTTTCTTTCTTTTACAGTTTATCTAGTAATTATTTATTCTTTTTAAAATTGTACCAAATGAAAAAAAAGAAAGATTTTACTTTATGAATAAATTCTTTTACTACATGCATAAATTTTTCCGAACCCTTTGATGTTCTAACCAAAAGTAGGGATTTGAAAGAATGCGACACTTACGAATAGTTGACGTATGTATGATGCTTACAAACTATAATGTGCTACCATACTGTAGTTGCTAGATATATACACAGTGCTTTTTTTGGCCACCCATCCAAGTATTAACCCCGTTTAGCCCGAATCCCCGAAGTAAAGTTGATAAGTCGAGCTGATCTCCATATTGTCCATTTAATTAATTTTATTACCCTTGAACTTTGTTTGAAATCAGAAAAAACGTCATAGGAAAAATATTTGTACCACTATATAAACCTGCCACAATTTGTTTTGAAAAAAATATATTTATCTTCAAAGGTTAATAAAAGGTATATAGATAACACAAATTATTCATTTACTTTTTAAGTAGAAAATCCTCAAATGTTTTCCTTTATTACTTTTTAGTATGCACTGTGTCTTCTAGTCATCGTTATCCTAGAAGTAGCAGTAAGTATTTCAGCATACAGTTCGAGAACTAACTTAGAAAGAAGTCTTAGAAGTGATATGATTCGTAGCATGGATTATTTTCTAAATGACACTAATTACATTTGGACTGCTACTCAACACAGTGTAAGTACTATGTATCTTCTAACCCTTATCAATATGCCAAGTATTTTGTAAAACTAATCAGGAATGAGTGAGTGTGTTTATTTTTAGTTGCATTGCTGTGGAGTTTCTGGTCCCCGAGACTGGAAGAGGTATGAATATGAGTACACAAACAACTTAACCTACGTGTCTGGAAAGGATTCTAATTCATCGTACCTGGTACCAAATAGTTGTTGTCATGAAACTTGCATAGACCTTAATTCTCTATATCTTACTGGATGTTTACCAAAAATTGAGTTCATAATTTCCCAAAGTGCTCTACTTCTTGGAGTTGGAGCCATGTGTATTACGTTTATTCAGGTAAAATTCAACAAATCACATTTATTAAAATATTTAAATTTTATTAATGTATGTAGTTTTTAATTTTACCTTATGAACTGTAAATATTTTAATGTCGATACTGTACAATATTTACAGTTATTGTGTCGTCAAATTAATGTTTGTAACTATCAAATAGGAGAATTTATCATATGTGACTTAGAATGTATAAATCTGACACACCGCTGACAAGTTAGGTGTTACTAGTGTTTCTAAATTTATAGAGTTGTTTTCATATTTTTCCAGTTACTTGGTGCTATATTTGCTCACCTTTTGGCCAGATCCATCCGAAAATTGAAAACGCAAATGGAGTTTGAAAGAAGCCTAAGAAGACAGCAACTATATGATCAACTGTCAAAATCAAACGTCCAGGAAAAAGTTAGTCCAGTGCTTTACGTTCCCTCAAGTTCAGAAGCATAAATTTTATTTTAGTTTTAGAATTAATTATCAGATATTTTTAAAATGTTTTATGAATATAGACCAATCTTATATTCTTATTGTTCTTTTAGGAGGTACATTAGACTAAGTTATTTACGTTTTTAAGTTATGAACATGTAGAAATAAATATATGTAACCCAAGATTAAAATAATATCACCGTTTTTAATTTCAAAATCAATATTAAGATATTGTTAAAAAATATCCGAAAACGACTAGGTGTGTGGAAAGAAAGAAAGAAAATTATAGGGATATTAGCAAGATTTGAAATCAAGAGTATTAACAATATATACATATTTTAATAAAAATTTTGCATAGAAAGTAAAGCAACTATAAATATTTTGAAGAAATGAATAGACAAAAAAGAAAATTAATAAAATTCATTTATTTATCAAAGCAGGAAACAGCGGGCCAAAATTGTCTGTGTGACAAACACAAGGAGAAATTGGAGAAACATTTGAAAGAAAGAACAAACTTGGGGTTGAAAAGAGCAGAGGAAATCGAATAAAGAAAACTACTGAACTTTTAAATACATCAGTAGAATGAGATATAGCAAAACTTAACAGGTAGTAAACTAAAGCATTTTATAAGTTTTTTTTAATAATTCTACAATTATAGAAGTACTAAAGAAATGAAAAGACTATTCCAGTTTAATAAAATTCAAAAGTTTGTCAGTGTACGAATTGGTGGAAACATTTAGCAATAAAACCCTGGCACACGAAAGGGGCTACAAAATAAACTGTGTTTACTAAAAGTTTGGGGCATACGAATATTAAAAAAAACTTTTCGCTATATTAGAAATGGGAACGAATAACACAGACGCATCCATGATGCCCTTTTAAATAGTCCCTCGCAAAGAAAGTTGTGATGGAAAAACATATCAAATTCTCTTTCTGATGCACAGATGGATCTAAAACTAAAGCTTGACATAAACATTTTCAATTCAAAAAACAATGTTTTCACAACAAAATACAAATTTGGTAACAATTAAAATCCAAGTTAGATTTGTGTCGCCAAAATAACAACTGAAACAAGCAGAAAAACCTGATTTGAATTAAATTTTGTCAAACTGGAAAATATCGTTTTAAAGAAAATTTAAAGAATTTGGGAAACGTTTTTTCTTGCAAAAATAGGAAAATATTTTTTATCTAAACAAATATTAAATGTCTCAATTTGACATTATTTTCGTACGAGAAATGGTTTATAAGGTCGAAATTAAAAAAGTATTTCGTTTTAAACACCACTTATAATAAGAATAAAGAAAATATCGATTATATAAATTACATACTCCTTCCGTTTGACGCTAGTACAAATTTTGTTGCTGGGTAATTATCCAGTTAGCGTTAAATATTCTTTGGCTTCGGGCTAAATAAAATAATAATAGAGAATATTTTTCAAAAAATTATTTACGCTTAAAAAAAGAAGAGCCATTTTCAAAATGCTCGTTTTGAGAATTTAAAATAAAATCTTGTCATTTCGTACTAAATACTGTATTCAAGCTATTAGTTTAAAGTGTTTTCAACAAACATTTTTAACGTAAATAGTAGTATTGCATGACTATTTCCACTCGCAGAGTGTACGTGGCGCCATCTTTAAATTTGTTACCTCAAAACCATAATCATAGCAAAGTCATACCAAATTTGAAGCCATTCTGTTTAGATTTTTTTCTCCGTATCTTTTCATACCGCCAAAATATTATTTGTTTATAAATGCAGATCACGTCTCTAATTTATAAGTTAGAAAAAGTGTTCTGTCATGGTAGTTAGTGTAAATAGTTACACTACAGTCACTAACAATTATTATTTGACAGCTACTGTGTTGAAATATTGTCTTTAAAAAGATACAAAAAATTGAAATGCAATATCTGAAAATTTGTTGAACTTTTTGCCTTACAAGATAACTTTTTGGATAAAATTTTCAGGGTCTATCTAAAAAAGTATTGAAATATCAAGAATAAAAAATACGGATTGTTTTTTTCATCCACTGAAAGTGTTACGTACTTTTTGTCACAAAATTATGATTTATTACTTCAAAACCATAACCCCACCAAATTTGAAGTCAATAGTTACATTAAATAATAAATAAAATTATGTAAAAACACTTAAATATTGACTTTAACACCCTGTATTACAGTTGTAGATAACATTTGACCCCGTCTTATTTAACAAAATATTCTAAGATCATGAACCTGTGACTAAAATATTGACTCCTTATGAAACACGCTGTATATGTATATAGTGTCCCTACAAAAATAATTCTTGTTAGCATGCGTCGCTATACACCAAGTATTGTAAACGTAAATAAAAATACTAACAGCTTCTCTGTTGGATTTCAAATTTTTGATCAGTCTGTATCAAATATTTTCTTATGCCATAGTATAGAACTTGAAAAGTTAGGATAGGGATATATAAATCGTTTTTATTGTTGATTTTCAACGGTTTGGCTGCTACCGATATTTAAGTTCAAAAAAATGTGATTTTCAGGTGGGTGTAGATCTTTTATTAACAATAATAGAAATGAAATGTGATACATCATTGAAGTTATCTCAGTAAGAGATTTATAAAAATGTAAAAACATACGGGGTATTCTATTTAAAAAATATAACTTTGGTCTAGCACTGCGTTTTTGAACACCCTATATATTTGGGAATACTTTTAAAATATGAAACTCCAGACTGCCTCTATACTTTCTGTAAAAACTTTTTTTTTCGTAACTTCAATAATAGCGGACTAATCGAGCTTTGCCACACTAATGTGTCACCCTGTATATCGTGAAATATATTTTATTTTATTTAAGAGTTTATATTTGAATATAAATAAAAGAGTTACAACTTTTTACATGAAATCTGGTTAAAGGTAATGATTCAATAAACATGAGAGTAGTGTTAGGAACGCGAGAACTATTGTACATTGAATTCAACTTTGATTGTTAAGCTTAGCGTCGTATGGTAAGAAAACGAATCAATAATACTATGGATATTTTTTACATATGGCTATTAGTGATATTAGTATTGTGTAGATACTCCTTTTTAGTGAAGAATTTATTATTATTATTAATAAATTATCGATTTTAGCTTACAAATTTTTATTATAAGCCCATCTGCTAGTTTATGATCTGTTTTTGGCATTTTAAAAATTGGACTGGATTTTTGTACTCGATTGTTTATATTGCATTATATAAAATAACAAAATCTTACTAGCATTACATATTGTTCAAAAAGTTAGATTTTATTTCCGTTATATAGAGGGTGATTCATAACTATTGGGACATAGGCTAAGGGCAGGTTATTTGTACCAAAATAATGGCGCTAGGACCAAATATACCTTAATAAAATATTACTGTGGAATAAGTTATAGGGCGTTAAAGTTGACGACTGACTTACTCCTGTTATTGCTACCAGTTGACATGAACTTACTTCAGGATTTTCATCTACTCGAATCAAAATTTCGTCTTCTTCATTAGGTGTGATTTGTTTCTGACGCCCACCCAGATTTTTAATATGAAATGACCCGATTTCACACAAATGACGAAATAGATTTGCAAAAGTTGTGTGATTTGGTTGCCTTCTCTCAGGATATAACAACTCGTACCTTCTGGCTGCAATGCGATCGCAAAAATTTTCTTGTGCGTATACACAAACCATATCCCGCTTTTTTCATTCATAAAATGATTGCGACGAAACATTTCAATCCAAAAAGCTTTAAAAAATGCAACAATAGACTATAATCTCACAGCAAAAATAATTCACTGACAAGAAATTACATTTACCAGAAACAATTATCTGACAGTCTTAAGCACACTTTTCATAAATGAAATAATATTTGAAATCCCCTTTTGTGACTCTGAACTGTTCAATTGCGTTTTTCTTGAAAACGGGTGAAGTTATTGTGTTTAAACAAAAGTAGCAATATTACATAGAAACGATGTTTAAATCATATTTTTTAATCAAAACCAGTAAAAGCTTTCGTCAAAAAAAGCTGCCACTTAATTTCAACATCAGGAATCATTTACGTGGCGCCCCCTGTAACAAAATGTGAAATAATACATGAAATAATATTCCTTGTCCAAAGCTATACTTCTGTGCCGATTTCGATAATAATTGATAAATACACTGTGTCATTAGCAGAAAAAAACGGAAAAAAAATTTCAACTTCTTATTTCAACAGCAATATTTTATTAAGGTATATTTGGTCCTATAGCTATATTTTGGTCCAAATAACCTGCCCTTAGCCTATGTCCCAATAGTTATGAATCACCCTGTATAGAATACAATTTTCATTGTTCCCATTCAAATATACTACACAAAACGCTATTCCACTTATCCCAGATTACAATTGTTGAGGTAATCGTTATCATTTTTTGTTTGTCATCATAGTCGACATTACAACCTAACCGCTTTATGGGCATTTATGATAATTAATAACTAATGTCTGTTTAAGTAATTAATGGCTTATATGCCGGTGAATGGTCATTAATGTAACTGACCAATAATTGTACGCAAGTGGTTGTAGAGTGACAGTTCCCGTTCGTTCAAAACGAAGTCGGATAGATGTAATCATCAACAAAACCTGTTAGGAGATTGGATCGGTCGGTCCCCAAAATGGTGGAGTTAGCAGAGGGGAAAATTTGATTACAGGATATTGTTTCTAGAATAATACGCTTCGAATCATTTATTAAGTTGAATTTTGCGTTTAATGACCAAATCTCCGTCAAGAGCTTTAGGTAAAGAATAGAATATTTGTTATGGATGAGCTGGAATGATATTTGGATTGTAGAAATAAAAATGTATGATTCTGCTTAAAAAAATTTTGATATCATCTCTTGGTTTAAAATCGTCAATTTTATGGAAATTATACGTAAACTCTTTGCACTATCGCTTTTTTTAAATAAATTACAATATTCATTTTGAAAGTTCTAAATTCAAATAAGAAAATATTCGGACAGAATATTGGTAAAATTACAAAGATTTCAATAATTTATATACTTGTTAATTATGAGTTGTTCTTTAGTACAGTTTTATTTTTACGGAAGTGCTAAGCTCGAATTTGATCCTAAAAGTGATGTATGTAGAAAGTTTGGAAGATGGGTGCAAAGCTTAAAGGGGAAGATAGCATAGACCATTTAGAACCATTTTAGCTATGGTTGTCTTAGACGAAGTCTCGCTATATTTTTTTATCTAATTTTTAAGGTGTTTGGCAAAAAATCCCAAAATTTTACAGTGTCATATGATATGATACTATTAGGATTACTCTGCGATTAATTCTGAAAATTGTTTTGATAACTATTACATATAGTAAAGGAGATCACCAAAAAAAAGATTACTTTTTAATATGTGATTTACAGCCTGTTATTTATCTTTTTTGGGGAGAAAATAAATGCATAAAATTAATTACTAAAAGCGATAATGAAAATTCAAAAGTTGGTCAATACCTAAAACAGTTTAATATACTTTGATTCCGGCGTCCATGGAATTTTGCTAATTGAAAGCTGAACTACAAATTTTTGGAGTATATAATAACGTACATTAAGAGTATTCTGTGAAAAAACCGCGATTATTCATCAACATAGTAATCCTTTCAATGAAAACATTGCGAAAGAATAGATTACAATTTCTTGAATCAAAAAAAAACTCGAATGATTTAAATTCAATAGGTCAGCGGAAATGGAGGAAAGGGATTTGAAACGACCTACGGTACATAGAAGATATTGAGCAAATATGTTAGCGACTATGGCCATATTGGCAGTTACATATAGATACCCATTGTTGAATAACGGAGCTTTGGTAACACCAAAGAATAAAAAGTGAATGTCGTATTTTATTAGAATCTATTTCTTATTGATATTGGAATCGACATAGATATATGCATATTTCATTGTATTCATCTTATTGCCATAATTCCGCAGTTTTATTAGATACCTTCAAATAATTCGACAACCATCGCTTCTTGATATATAGTAAAGTCTATAACCACACGTTTATTTATATTCATGTAACGAATTTATTTGGTTTCAGTGTAATATTAGACTCCTGTACCAGAGCCGTTCGTCCCTGGGAATGTATTATAAAAGATTAGAAACTTAGTAATCCTTATTTTTCTAAGAATATCTTATGAAAAGCACTTAATCTTGATATGTTCATCCCACTAACACCGAGCAACCCCTATTTTAAAATCTTAAATAGAACTACCCCACTTGTTATACATCATTTGAAAGCCATTTTCAGGAGAGCGAATACATCAGTGCATCATTTTTGCAAATTAGTTGAAATTTGACAAAAATATAGTCTAAAAATCACTTAATTGACAAGAAAATATTCATTTATTTATTTATTGAAGAAACGACAAACTTGAAAGAAATTATTTGTTTACAGTAGTTTAGGCGTCTAAAAAATAAACTGATTCTTATGTTTGTACATTTTTTGTAACGGAACGTGAAAAACATTATCCCTAAGTAGGTACCTTTTTAATTGCAATGTTTACAGTTAGTTTTATGGTGAATTAAAATGTTTTTTAAAGTACTTACGATGGTTTATTCCTCAGAAGAAACGGCTGATTTTTTATTTACGGTGCCAGTGATAACTGAGTGTGCGCGAAGGACAGCGCAAATATTTAACAAGAGGCACCGAGATAGAAATATTTCGCATGTTTATCTGCTACAATTTTTACAAAAGCTCAGGAAATCTGGATCTGTAGACAATGCTAACCGAAATAAGCTAAGAGTTTTAGATGATGCAACTCGTATTGAAGTGATGGGTCATTTTGCGGCAGATCCAACTACTTCCATTAGAAAAATTTCAAACCATACTGGAATATAAATTGGCTCAGTACACAAGGTAATAAAAGTAAGAAAGTTTCATCCATATACATTGCAAATACTTCAAGAATTGTATGAAGATGACCCTGATCGAAGATTGCAATTTTGTGAAATAATGTCAGAACGGATTAATAGATCACCCAATTTACCGAAAAATAGTTTTTTTTTTCGGACAAATATACTTTTTTCCTGAATGGTCAAGTGAACAAGCAAAATTGTCGTTTCTGGTCAGATGAAAACTCCCATCTATTCCGAGAAGACCATACTCATTACTCTCAAAAATTAAATGTCTGTCAAAATTTTAGGGAAAGCCATAATATGTCCTTTATTTATAAACAGTTGACATACTTATCACTGAATCGTTGGAAAATCAAGTACATCAACACGGAAATCCTTTACACCAAAAAGACCTAATCCACTTTCAACAAGATGGTGCACTCGCGCACTATGCTATACCTCTGTTTAATTGGTTCAATATCACATTCCCTGATAGGTGGATAGGAAGAAGAGGGGCCATAAAATGGCCTGCAAGATCTCCTGATCTTAGTCCAAATTACTTCTTCCTAAGGGGTTATCTCAAATCAGTAGTTTACAAAACAGCAACACTAAATCTTCAAGATCTCCAAAATCGTATAACAGCTGAGTGCAGAGCTATTAGGCGAGAAACATTCAAAAAGTGCATGAAGAATTTCAGCACCGTCTTTATTATTGTATTGAAAGAAATCGTGAACACTTACTAAAATAACAAAGGCTTTTTAGCAAGTTATTACTATTAATTTATTTTTTCTTTTTAATAGTTTTGTAAAATTTCAACCAATTTCCAAAAATAATGCACTGATGTATTCGCCGTGAAAGTGGCTTTCAAATTATATATAACAAGTGGGGTAGTTCTATTTACGATTTTAAGATAGGAGTTGCTGGGTGTTAGGGTGATAAATATATCGAGACCACTTGACTGTCAAAAATGTTCTCCCCTAAAATAAAAATCGACGTGTCTTAGCCAATTCTGCAATGTATCTCGTAATGTGGCAACGATTAAACCCTAACAAAATATTCCTTCGAAGAAATTTGTAAAACTCCTTGTCAAGTTCTTTAAATAGAAATTTAATAAAAACTAGAACATCTAGGATAGATTTCGGATTTTTTGCATAATATTATATTTAATGTATTTCGATACATGAATAATCTGCAATGTAGTTTCTTCAATAGCAAAACAAAGAATGTTCTTAGGGGATTAATTAGTTTGCATTACTTCTCTAATTTGGAGTAAACCTTTATTTAAAATTTTTATTTTAGATGGGCCAATAATCTGGGATGCTGGTATTTTTTTATAAATAGCAGAAATAAAAATAAATTTAAATAAATTTTGTGACTTTTCTATATGACATATTTTGCAAATTTACAAAATACTCAAATTTTGAAATAAATAGATTAGGGGATTGTGTTGCCATATTGAAAAAAATAAAAAAATACCTAAATTGATTAACTAACAGCAATGTTAAACAAACTGTCTTGGTATCAAATTACTAATTTTTTACAAAATTTGTTTTAATTTACTTTTGATGTGAAAGAAATAATTAAAACATTAGCAAAACATAGGTGTTGCGTTTCATTTTTAAGAGGTGTTGCAGTTTAAATTATTTAAGACTTTTTTTTGCAAAAACGGTGTAAATATCGAAAAAAATCGGCGGTTGACAAATAGCAGATGTCTGTATCATAAAAATGTGTTCGCCTTAGAACACGTGTTTCAGCATTTCCTTAAAATCAAATGAATACTGCCAAATATCGGGTTGGACTGTTTTCGGTGGCCCACTATATATACATATATATATATATATATATATATATATTTAAACTAAACTACCTGTATCTTGAAAATAGTTTTACTCTATATTATTTTAAATGTCAAACACTAATAACAAGAGAAAAATATTGGTCTCTATAAATTACATATTAAAATTTGTTACTTCAGTATTAATTGTACATTTTTTCATTTTACACTTGCTGTTTTACAAACTCTTTTAGTAGGGATTCGGACCGCTTTTTAAAAATGTTCATAATAATAAATTCTAAATAATCAGCAATACAAGCAGAGGGTAGACAGGTTACAAGTGGGTAACGCCGTGTTTTGATGGATTTCTAATAGAATTGTGAGTTACTAACGCAATTTCTTAACTAGATTTTAAAGCGGAAGAAATATAGAAATACTGACTATCAATCCTGGATTATCATTTGATTGCTTAAAATTTGTATTTGATATTCCTAATTAATCCAGATTTTTCATATAATCTAAACAGGTAATCATTCCACGGTATTTCAGGTAAAATAATTTTTATATATTTTTTCAAATTAGAAAATAAGTTTTTATCATTAGTCTACTGCATTTACGTAAAGCGGGTCTGTGAAGCCCACAAACAAATTTCTTGTATGAACACATCTCAGCTTGTTATTTTTGGCATGTGTTGTCAGACAATTTGAAGTAAACGAATCTGCAACTTTATATCTGCATTATTCAGTATCTACACATACATACCCGTGCAGCATACTTTGTCATTCAGGTCAATCGCAAGTGTGTACAAAGTGTAAAATTTGGTGATTCGAAGTTTGACGAAACGTTGTTGCAATGGGTAAATGAATGGGATGAACCACCTTCTGGAGAAAGTGATGACATAATGAATAGTGATTTCTAAGCAGATTGAGATGAGTTGTCTGGATCCAGTAGTGATGACAATGGTGATGACAGAAATGCAAAAAAAATAGGGGTTATGATAGTCTAAGTACAAATATTACATCTAAAATTTTTATATCTGTCCAAACAGTCTGAAGAGTAGAATAAAACGATCAGCTAAAAATAAAATTTAACCACATAATATTTATTACACGGCGCGGACCTGGTGTGTCACAGAAACATGGATTCTGCACCAAAAGAAGTTTTGATTTATTTGTGATGAAAGTTATTATGCAGGAAATTGTAAACTATATCAACTTAGAAGCAAAACGTGTTTACGATGGAAAATCAAAAACGTGGACTTATGTAAATATTTATGGACTACATTTTGTGGATTACTTATTTATGCTAGAGTTGACAAAAGCTGGGATGTTCGTGCAAGGGAACTTGTTTATGATGAATTTGCTAATCCAATATATTAAGCCATAATATCCATATTTAGGTTTGAAGAAATACGAATATTTGTTAGATTTGACGATAAAAGCAATCAAGCAACACCTTTAGAAACTAGTAAATTAGTCTTAGTACCTTACATCTGGAATCTATTTATTCAACAATGTAAAACGTTCATCATACCAAATACTTATGTAACACCTTATTGGCTTCAGCATATGCCAAGTAAACCGGCAAAATATATGATTTGAAAATATTTTGGATGTGCAAATCTAAATCTGGCTTTGCTTTTGATGGTTTAGTTTATCTTAGTTATACACCAAGAAACCTACACATAAGAATCTGGAATTAATAATAATGCAACCTTTAGCGCGTACTATTCATTATTCTGGTCTGACTTTAACAATTGACAATTTTTTAGGACTGTTGCATTGGTAGAGTAGCTTTTAGGAAAACATGTTCCTCTTTATTTAGTGTCAATGTAAGCATAACTTATGCACCCAGAAAAAGTGCTTAATTTTGCTAAGCACTATGCATCATGCCACAACTATCAATGATGACTCTAAAAAGAAGATCCAAATTAACTCCGTCTACAATAAAATAAAAGGAGGTGTCAACGTTAAGGACACGTAAAAGACAAAATAAGCGATGGTCCGAGTTTTCCTTCAATATAATTGACGGGGCAGCACTCAATATGTTTATTATTTTTACCAAAGAACATCCAAATTATAACTCTGGTGATACTCACAAATGAAAAATCTTTCTAAAAGAATTATTAAAGGAACTGACAATATCATACATGACAAGAAGATTGACTATGAAAAAATGTATTGCTATTTCTGATTCACCTACAACTCAAACAAACGATCAAGCAAAATATGCTCATTATGTCCTTCAAAAATAGATCGTAAAAGCAAAATGGTATGTACTAATTTGAAAAATGATATATGTAATCATCACTTTCTAAGAATATAACTGCTTGTTATATTAATCTATAAACAATTATTATATAATTATGATTATTTTTGGTGAAATTATCTCTTAAATTTTGCTTTATTTCAATAATTTTGTGTTGTCGTATTTTATAATGATTTTTAATACACAATTTTATGAGGTTCGATGATATGCAAAAGTAGATATTTTACCAGATATGCGTCCTACAGGTTAAAATAAAATAAAAAACCGGGAATTACCATTTTCAATATAGATGAACCGTTATATTCCGTCTGAAATTTATTGACCCTAAATTTCTATTTGTGCAGCATTAGTTTTATTATTTATCTTAATACATATTGTAATTTAATATTTATTTTTAGTACAATTTCAGCAATATGCTTTCTCTTACCAAAATAAAAAAGAATGAAATATTGTCCTACGTCTTTTTTTAAAGCTATAATTAAGTTGCGATTTCGTTTTCGTTTAAATTTTTATTGTATCTGCAGTTTTATGTTTTTTATCACACGTTTTTACCTTATCATAAAAAGTGTGTAACTTATTTGAATTATTAGACAACTAAAAAATCTACTTAAGAGGTAGGGTAAATTGTCTACTTTATCAAGGTAAAACGTTCTCACGCTTTTGTGATATGATTTGGGGCAAGTCACGTTCTATGCGGAAAGAAACGTAGTCTGGACAGGTGGGAATCATTTACATATTCTGAGACGCAGGCTGCTGAAAATGAATACCAAGTGACTTTTTATAAATGGCAATGACGGCTCTTAAATTCAGAGTCAGCGGACTCTAAGTTGTATATTATTGGGCTACAGGGAAATGTCATAAACCTGCAAGCAAAACTGCAATTTATTTTGGAGTAAATTAACAAGGTAGAACAAAACAATATTTGTTATGGTACTTAATTTAAATTTGAATAGTTGTATTAATAATGTTCTATTTTATATTAGATTATAAAAAGGGCGATAACACATGTATCTACCAAACCACAGCAATACTTCTATGGGTAACAACTAAAAATTAGGAGTATTCGCCTAATTAATCTAGGTATATCCACCACACCGTTTAATATGAGTGCAACTCCTAAAAACTCCATTATTTTTTGGATGATATACCAACACTAAATTTTATAAGAAAATATTTTAGAACATGTTACTTTAACATGTATTTTCAACAAAGATGATACCAAAAAATATATCTCGGTTGTAACAGAGCCATCTCTGTAAAAGAAGTTATTTTATAAGAATGTCTCAATAAAGTACTTAGATTTACCTATTTCGATTTACAAATTCAATAGTTGTCGAAATTTTTTAAACACAGTAGAACTTCTCAGAAAACATATTTGAAGTTTAAAGATATCAAACACAAACCATTAACTTATTGTTGTAATTTGTATACTTTGTATAAGATATGGGAGAATCCGATAGACGGGATGGGGAGACAAAGGCTTTTTTGTAGTTTTCCTCCGAAATATGCTCCCTGCCCGGAATTCTAACCTCATAAATTCTTCACGCAGATGATATTGTCAGAGTTCGTAAATAATTCTTGTCTATGTCATTAAATAGGACGTATCAACTTCACTGATCAATGAGAAGATTGCGTTTGGATAAAGTAAATTTATTGTGAAATGTTGGGATTAAAGAACAATACATTTTTGAAAAAAGTTTTAAAGTAAGAGATAATGTAGGTTCATTTTTGTTAAAGGTAAAACTTAAAATTAATAACTTTTCAAAATCGGATATTTACAAACTAAATTGTCCGGATTGTAACGCCATTTATCTTGGCCATACCCTTAGAAATTTTGAAATAAGGTAGAGTGAACACTTACTAGGTTATAGATTAAAACAACCCGATAAGTCACAATACGCAAAACACCTCATTGATACTAAACACAAACTTACACTTAATAACACAATGGAAACAACAGTGAAAGTGCTTTATATAAGTGACAAGAAAGGAGAACTTGATTTTGTAAAGGAATATCTAAATTATCCTTAATATAGAGTATTGAATGAACAATTAAACCTGGAAAGTTCAGTTATCTTAGATTACCTTTTGGACTAAATACCTACATAATACTAACCAAAAATATTTTTGGGAAAAAAAGAATATTGCTTAATAATTATTACTTGGGTGTTTGTGACATGAAAATTATTTACGCTGATAAAGAATCTGTCAATTTTCTATCAAATCTAGAAAATTCTGTGTCAATAACAACGAAACCTAGGTCGATTGAATATAACTTAAAAAGCTTTGTAGTACTGTGGAAATTCAGATAAGAATAATTTATCTTTTCATATTTAATCTTACCTTGTTAACGTATTTGTTGTTTTTTATATATATTTTTATTGTTAATTTTATCATATTCCTCGCCCAAATAGTGAGAAAAGTATGGTATTTTCCTTAAGTAAATTGCGTAACCTAACCCGTAATAATTATATCCTATACCTAAGTAAGTGCCAATCTTTCTAGTTAATGTAGTATGGCTACCGACTGAATAAATTATCTGTGCTTGATATTCATCAATACATTTTATCGCAAGGACTCGGCACAAAAAAGTAATACAGTCCATCTGTGAGTTCAACATCACCAACCAAAAGCGGTTAATGAAAAGCACGTTATTAAAAGTTGTATCATGGAAGCATCCTATATTATACAAAATGGTAACTAACCCCTTGAAACAAATCAGCCAAAATATATAAATAGCGTATCTTAGTACTTTAAAGTACCACATATCAAAAGATATTTATGAAAAATCAATTATCGTTAAGCACATTCTAAGGATTATTGCACTTATTCACTAGACAAACATTACTTACTTTTATCATCCCTATAGAAGGTTAGCTCGACAATTTCGGCCCTACTTGTACAATGTGGATTTTCTTTTAACATGAAGTTAAAAATACAGTAATGGTTTATATTTAACTTTTAGTATACGCTAAAATCATGGAAGTGTTTGTTATTACTAGGTTTTGTGTGAAGTAAAAATTCAAATAATAATAATAATAATCCATCATAATTAGATCAGAAAGTTCTTGACAAAATAATATCAATTATGTTTTTAAAAATATTCCGAGAGGTGGAGTTTTATTATTTCACTACAAGTTAAATAATTCGAACAAAAATATAGTTGTTCCCAATTAATGTTAAATATTTAAAAATACACACTTATTATTTATCGGCAATTTTCATCAAACAAGTCACTTAAAATCTGATTATAAACTTAATTACAAATTATTCGTGGACCAGTCTTTTAAAACAATAATTCCCTGCTCTATTGGAGTCAAATTATTCACAATAATTAGTACCTTTGAGTACAATGCACTTAATATTTTTTTATTGACAAAATATTGGATTATTGTTACTGCTATTCCCATCTATCATAACATCAAAAAAAGAGAAAATGCTAAATATAAAGAATATGAAAACTTATATATTGAATCTACTACAATCAGAAAACTCAACTAATGTTAAATAACCATTCAGAATATTTGCCCATTTAATCATTACTTCTAATATACATGAATTGTATGGTATTTACAATAATAATGATAATAAGAATTAAATAATAATAAAAGTAATATAATTGATTTCGTTTTAATGCAAAATAAATAGAATAATTTAAGTTAAATTTAAAATAAATTAAAATAAAGTGATTTTAAGGAAATATCTCCATTAATTCTGGGTTTAGATTCAAATCCATATTAACACCATTTTTAATATTTTGATTAATTTTATTTGGTTCAATGAGGTTCTGAGCAGGAATCAAAATAACGTATCTTTGAGTGGATGCTCCTTGCGGTCGTACAATTGCAGCTAAGAAAGGAACTCTCTGAGTTAGACCCTGAGCGAAACTTTGTATTCCTGATCCTACATTTTGAGTTAAACCTTGAACAGATGATCCGACATTTTGAGCAAAGGCACCAACATTATTTGTCCAGCTTCCAAGTGTATTTCCAATTGAGGCAAATGTATCCGGGACATTAATTTCCACTGGGAAAAAGCTGGAAGATTGAATCCAGTTTCCGATAAAGTCCAATGGGCCTCTTGGTTGCTGATTAAAATTGGCTTCGCTGAAAGAAAAGTCAATTTTGAAATAAAGCACATAAATATTTTGTAATACATTTGACAATAGTTGGCTAAAAAAATTTTAATTGCATTTATACCAGACAAAATATAACTGTACCGAAGACTGATCAAATAATTATTATGGAAGGTTAGGCTGACCTGAAAGATATACCAGAATAGATAAAAAATATATTAACAAAAAACTAATAAAATATGGGAAAAAACATATTTAAAAAAAATTAAAATAAGAAATTTAGAAATAAAAGTTAAATAAACGAAAAAGGGGAAATAAAATAACAAGAAGATGCTCTATATTAGTAATACATGAGGTAAGAACATAGACCTAAGGGCTTAATTTCTGAGATACAGAGTGTTACTTCAAAAATGAATATTTTTTTATACTACAATAATAGTTTTCTTAAAAGTCGGTATAATCTAAAAATTTTAGCCCCCTATTTTTAACGCGGCTAGTCTGAAGCCAGTGATTTCAATATATTTCGATTTTTTATGTCCTACATTTGTGAGTGAAATCAAAACTTCTCTTATAGCTTGAACTGTTAACATATTTTGGTTTTTCCAAGAAAATTGAAACATTTTTGTTGACCGGTTCATTTATGTAGTTAATTCATTTGACCGATCCTAAAGAAATCATGTATTTCAGTCATTAATATCAGAACCTGCTTTGTATTATACGGGAAAAGCAATTTTTGATAACTTCGGGATCTTCTAATAACAGTTGTAAACTAATTATACCATTATGATCATTTCGCAAATGTCTATCCAGTATACAACACCTTAAGTTCTTTTAAGTATCCCAGTCATGTGATTTTAATTAGTTGATAATGTTATTTTTAAGTTAAACCAGCTATAGATGTACCTACTTAAATATATATGACAAAATACACTTTCAAGTATAATATTTCAAAGTTTGTCTCAAATATCTCGCCTTGTATAATATATTTTAAAAATATTGAAAGGTTTAAAATTATTTCATTGTGTAACGAATGATTACTTTTTGTAAATTTATTAATTTCAAATTATTGGTTGACTACCACTCCATAAATGTATTTACCCTTAGAAGTTTAATTTTAATATCTCCCACACTTTGATGTCATGTATTGATATAATTTATCAATTAGTAAATGTTTTATGTATTATAGTGGAAAACCATTTATTATTTATTTGGAATGGGAAACAATAAATTGATTGATTTCATGGTTTATTAACAGAAAATTTTATTTCTTCGAATATCTTATATATAATTCACGAAAAAATACAGCAAGGGATATTCAGTTTTTTATGGTACTGAAGTACTAATATTTGCAATACCCAAGTTCATTATCTTTCTCCTTAATACTAGATCGAGTACTTATGGGATAGATGAAAAAAAAATCCATAAATTTATTTTTGTGGTATTTTTGTTTTATCCATGCAAAAAAAGAAGACACGTTAACAATGTAGCTAATTAAAGCACAACTACGGTAGGTCAATTACATCCGAAGCTATAAAAAATATCCTTAAGAACGTTCTTTACTTGCAAAATTTCCGAGAGGTCTCAGCCCCTAGGTCCCTCTTCCAAAAAGCGCAACTAGTCAGACGACGTTAGAATCGACTGCGCATTTACAACTTTATGTGAACTGGTTTAACAGGTGAATATTCACTAATAAAGAAGGTAGGTCGCCTATGATTGTGTGGGTGTCATGCTCAACCGTTATTTATCAGAGGATAATAATCTTAACGAGCCACTTGCTTATTTTAATAAAGGGTAAAATAAATTTGTATACTTGTATGATTAAGCTATGTTAATTTGGAGGCTTACTCATATTCCTTGAAGAATAATTATTAGAATTTTCTTTATATTTATTCTTTTGTAAAAGTAAATAATTATACTGGAAATATTTTGCAGGGTGTCATTATGACTAGTTACTTATACTTCTTTGATGGAGAGACAGTTAAAGTAAATATTTAATGTCATTGTTTTTTTATTAATATAAAAGGTGATTTTTTATATTTGCTGAAAACTTCGTTAGGGTATAATTTTATAACTGTGGTATTGAAAATCCTTAATTACCTGGTTATTTGGTTATTACTTTTAAAAAATGAATTACCAAATTAGTGACAAATTAAAATTTAGAAAAGCCAGGATTGGCTTCCAATAGTTTTATTTGTTGGGTTCTTATCGATCGTAGCTTTTTCGACACACTTATATTTTCATAAATAATTACTTTTTCAGTAAAGAAAAAAATAAATTAGTTTAGCACATAAAAAAGGAGAAGTGGCAGTGAAACTTTTAGCTTTATATATATATATGTAAAGAAATGAAAAAAATTGCCCTTTCCAGAGGATGTACTTATACTAATAAATCAAACTTATCACTTTTGGAAAGAAAATATATTTTTTTGGCTATTTCACCAGATTTTTTATGTGTCACTGAATTATCAACATGAAGTACTAAGCAATATATATATATATATATGTACACTTTTAGAGATATTAATTAATTCTGACAAGTCACTATCTCGCATCTCCCCTTATTTCGGAATCATTCTAACTCCTGTATCATTATTTAGCATGACTTTGTTGATACTCCTACTACGCTCTTTTACATCCTTGTATAGTCGTCTCAACCCCCAACATTAATATGCCTGTTAATATTGCAATTTTCATATAATTAAAATTTAAATCAGCATAACACAAAACATGTTTATCCTCTTGCCTGATACTATTGTACGCCTGTGGACTGTGTCGTAGGTCGCAGGGAATCCATTACTTTGAATTTGGGGAGGTACTGATGCATTATTATGCACTTCCTTAAAATACCTCTAATTTAATTCGTTTAATGTAAAAGTCTTAATTTTTAGTTTTTTATGTTTGCAGAATATTCATTTAAATCGTTAAAAAATATTTTCATTGATTTTTTTTCTTAAAAAAACGAAAAAATCATTAAATAAAGCCAAGCATTATTTTTACAGTGTTCTGGTGAAACCCGCTTGAGAATTTTTATAACAAAGATATATATAGTCAGTCTCATGTCTGGGTTGGTATACAATCCTTTCAATGCGATATCTTTTTCAGACAACAGTAAAAACAGTGTCTGAAGTACTTAACATTTCACTTTTAATCAAAGAATGACGCTGTTATAATTAACATACTGTAAACAGACAAAACTACAAGAGACAACGCATACTTTAAATTTTTTGAGAGATTGAATCTAATTAATGTGATAATTTAGTGACATTCATTTACAGCTCTCATTCTGTTTTCATTTACTATATTTTACGTATGTTTAGTAGAAATTACTGCAGAAATAGTTTTTTTACCTATTTGTCCGATAGAACATTATTTTAAAAGTAACTACATATTTAAATAATTATTTATTGTTACAAATTGTTAACCTAGTTCCACAGTTGATAAATAATTTTAATGTACCAGAATTTAAACATAAATAATGTTTATCTGTTTTTTAGATTATGCCAGAAAAAAGACTTAAAGCAGAACTTAACTATTTCTTATAAACTCAAACGACCAGAAATACAATTGGTGAAAGTGAAAAAAAAAGTACATATTTATGTCATAGATGAACTTCTACAATAACATCGATATGAAGTATTGTAATTTCCACTCGATCATTGAGATTTCAATGCTATGAAATTAATTTGGGAGATTTTCAAATCATATTACAATAAATATATTGGCAAAGATGGATAGAGCAATGAAAAAGTCATTAGTATCTGGAATGTTGCAATTACTAAGTGTGATGCTGAGGCCTGGGAAAAATGTGTTAGAAGCACTATATAATTAACAAAAAATTGGTATAATCGTGAAAAATGTATTTGTGACATATAAATTGAACCGGTAACCATAAATTAGAAATGGTACTGAATCAGAAAGTAGAGATAAACTATTTAATGAGCAAACAAAATGTATTTCTGTATAAAAATCTGTTAAAAGTAATAAAAGAAGTTAAAGGTAAACATTATTTAAACCACTGAAATATAAGAGAAATATAATAAACAAACATATTTTATATACTTTATTATGTTTAATAGTAAAGGGCCCATAAAAAGAAAAACACGACAAGTAGTAATCTAATCTGCTCTAGTGGTAGTCATTTCGTAGGCTTATATTCGGAAGGCATGATTGAACTGAATAGACCAGGGCTGAAGCCTTTGAAAATTGTAAAAAGTGGAAAAAAATAATAGTAGGATGAAACCCATTGGAAAAGGAAGAGAATATAACAAAAATGAAAGGAAAAATAATTTACGGGCGATCTGAGGTCGGGAAGTGGAAGGGGGTGAGTTTTTAAGGGTAGAAAACTGTTTATCTCGATTTCCGGCAAAACTACAAGTCCTATGGAAAAAAGTTAACTTTTTTCCTTTCATTTTTGTTAAATTCTCTTCCTTTTCCGATAGGTTTGATCCTACTATTATTTTATTTCGTTTCAAAAATTATCGACCCTGGTCTAGAAACTTATTTCATATGAATACAATCAGCGAAGTATGGGTAAAGTTGTAAAAATGTAAGTTACTAACTAAATATATGACTTAGTTTCATACGGTATGTTTCACAACGATTTAGTCAAATGTTATTATCGATCTTCAATTTTAGTTTTACGAGATATATGTATATTGTGGCTATATGATCGCGTGGCATTCAGTATTAGAATATCTGAGAACGTTATATATGAAAATGTCGAAATTGATTTCATGTCGATTTGAGCCAAATCACCTTATACAAAAGAATGATACAGTTCTTTAAAGATGGCTCTTTACCATCAATTCTTTTCAATTATTTTCAAAAAGGCTTTGGTAAAAATATTAATTTATTCATTTTTGATTTTCAATGTGTGGTTTATGGTAATCTGGTTATTCTTATGTCGCTTCTCAATCTTCCCAGGAAACATTTTACAGGCGATTTATTATATAACATTAATTTGAATATTTGCAGAATTTACGGTTTCGACACGATGGTTGTCCACTTCAGCGGGATTGTTCGGGATTTTTTAAATGGTACATATCAAGATCACTGGATTGGGACCGGTGGTTCAGATTTAAATTATTGCAATGTCCATTTCTAGATATAGTTCAAAAGATTTGTTTATTCTGAACCAGTAGAAACACGATAACAGCTCCGGAAAAAAAGTCAACATACCTGTAGTAAATTGTAAAACAATCCTAGACTTTTTGAAACAATTTACCGGCATTTTATGAATTAACACCAACTGCCGTCATGCAGCATCTTTTGTTATTTTAGATTTATTATTTTCATTGTTATTGTAATGATAGTATGGACAAGGATCTAGCTAAGCATCGCACTGCACATATTCACTTGTCATTTTTAACGTATTTTGTATTATTTTATTAATTAAAAATGTAGTAGTTTTATCAAAATAAAATATATAATTAAAAAAAAATAATTGTTTGATATATAAACCGTTTGATAGAATTATTTATAGTATTTCATCATTTTCCCATATCGGTTGTAGTTACAAATTTCATAAGTATTACACCAAATATTTCAAATAATATTTAAGCTATGACATTAAATTTATAAAAACGGCTCTTATAGTTTGATTAAATATTTGAACAAATATTAGATATAAGTAATTAATGCCCTGGTAGTGGCTTTACGAATCCTAAAGTAAAATAAATAGGACATGCAACGAACCTAAGTGGAAGTAAAACAATTTTCGAATCAATGCCAACAGGAAATGCGAGCATTCTTTCCATACACACGCAGAAACAAAACAAACTGAATTTCTTCATTTCTATTCTAACATTACCGTTAATCGACTGCCCGCACGGATCTTAAAGTCGGCTCTCTTATCTGATACTAAAAAATAATTTATGAGTTAAGGCGCACTCTCTTTTACATCCTACATTTTTTTAGTGGGAATTAAACATGCAACATATATTCTGTTGATCGGATCGTTTTTGATACTCATGTGCAAAGATAATTTGCTCCCAAAAAAGAAGAACGCAACGTGACCCGCAACAGTACGAAGAAATTACTTAAGATCCAGAGGCGGATTTTACCCAGATACATAATATGAATATGCCAAAAAATTAACGGCCTGCGGTTCCAATTACTTTTCGAAACCGCTTGAAACCCTTATTTTGTTTTAAATTATTTCCTACTTCATATTAAAAACCGTTATCGGTGTACTTCTTAACTATCGGTTTTGATGTATCTTGATAGTGAATAAAATTAAAGAAAAATGTATTTTTCTCGTTTCACTGAGTCAACCGAAATTGTATACTTCATAATAGATTAATAAATAATAGTACTGAAAACAGAAAGTTATGTGTGTAAATCCCCGTAATCTATTTTGTCTGATTTGACTACCAATCAGAAATGGAGTTTCTAATTTGACTACACGTTAAAAAATCAGATCAGTTTCTATACTTTAACGGTGGTTCTCCATTCGAGTTTCAATTTAAAGGTACTGTTCCTAAAGCCGAAGCGGGAAACAGTAACAAAACTTACACAAAATAGGATTATAAAAATCTTAGTAATCAAAGTGTTAAAGAGAATATAAGAGCCGAGAAAATAATAAAAATAAAATAGGTAATAAATATCTCTAAATCAGTAATAAAAAAAATTACACGACAATATAACAAGTAATAAACATAATAAAAATATATAATAAAGAGTCCAATGAATTTAAAGCAAATAAAAGTTTATTTCCTCCGAAGTAGTAAATGAGTTCGCAATCAAACAATATAGATATGAAAAATGTTATTGAAAAATAGGAAAAGTAGAACTATAAACGTTACCATTTACAGTGGTTACAGACACAAAAGAGATATTTTGACATGACATGAATATAGGCATTTTTGGTTTTAAATCTTAACATACTGAATATAAAAATGAAAAGATGAATAAAACAAAAATTATGATAATAACAGACAATAATTAAATTCAGAATATTACATTGGAATGAGATCAAATTAAAGATCAAAGAAGTTACATATGTGGACATATAAGAGAACAAATATATTACTGCACACTCTTACTTTACTCAAACCAGACCAAAACTAAAAGACAAGCCACCGCAACGAGGATATCAAAATTATTTCCAAAAGAGATGAAAAACAATGAAGTATACATACATGAACCTTAATATTATAAACATACAGGAGAGACTATTAGAGTGACTAGAACAAGTTGACAACATCCAAGTTTAATAACAAACCAAGGTGAACGGCCGAGGAGGATATGAGCAAAGAAGTAAGGCATGTGGTACAGAAAGGAATAAAATGGAAAGATATAATTGTGCCCTTAAAAAGGGCGAAAAAGAAAATAAACTCAATTCTACCGGATAAAGGCCCCTATATATGAGCCATCCAAACAACCATAGTCCATTTAGCCCGAGTGCTAAAATAGGGCCCATTTCAGATCGAACACTCCAGTCGATATGTGTCATTTGTGTTTATTTTTACTGTTCATTTGTTTGCTATGAAAGTTTAAGTATTTTTGTCAAAAAATGAAAACGAAAATCAAGTAATAGAAAGAAAAGCTTGCAAGTAGAAAACAAATAAGTTATGCAAAGGAATATGGGCAAATTCATATGGCAATTGGTACCATCACCAACAGTAATGGGACATATGTCATTAAAAAGGTTTTTTTATGTAACATGATTAGATTAAAATTTACCTCTGCGCTATAACTCAAAACGGGGCAATTGGAACTTATAAGATCTTGTTGGTGTTTATTGATACATTATCAATAAGTACAATGCGCAAATGTGAATTAAAAACCGAAATGATTTCTGAAGATTTAATATAAGACCTTTTGCCTCTGTATTAATAATACTTATCTAAGTTAATGTAGAAGTTGGCACTTGAAATTGACTAAAATGTAAAGAGCTTGGTAAACAAACAGTTTCCCTATCCACAGCCATATTTATATTAATTAATCTAGAGACACCTGTTGTTTTAACGAAACATATTCAACAAATCTTCCAAAAGTGAATATAGACAAGATTACATATTTTTATAGTTTTTCAATATTAGTAGTACTAAATAGTACTAAAATGAAAAATATAAAAATCCAATGAAAATGAAAAATCGGGCACAAATGTACGTAAACCTTTAATGCTACGATGTACGGCACGACACTTCAGGAAAAGTGATCAATATCTAGTAATATTTACCAGATACCCAGAAAATCACTTATTTTTTATAAAATGCGGTTTTTAACAGTTAGTTTATTAATTAAATGTTATGCACGAAATAAAAACAAACAAATACCGATCTTTTACACTGCCAGTGTAAACAAACAAGGCGACTCTGTGCGAACTAACGAAGGCATTCAGATTCATATTTGAGATAATTATCATAAGGAAACATTAATCTACATAAAAAAACCTATCAAGTGACATACGTCTCATTACTGTTAATGGTGGGAACCAAAACCTCCTTTCTCCTCTGGTTCAACAACTCCTGCTGGAACCTTATGATTGGTATAATTACCTACGTATGGATGAAACAACGTACCATACATTTTAATTCCTTGTTTGCCTTAGGGTTTTTTGTATAAAATAATCAGAACAGTATTTCTTTTTGTTTTATCATGATACTGTTCATTTGCATATAATTTGTTAAATAACCTTGAGAACAAAATCATAATTCCATCGTATATAACTCCAGTAGTAGACAGAAAATACTTTTCATAGAGCATACAGAAAATAGATGAAGTCTGAACTAAGACTGACAGTGATTTAATACATGACTTGACGCCACTTGACTTGGGATTTTACCACAAACGCTCAAGCCATTGACTGACTCAATAGCTCAGCCTCATGGATTTTGGAATGACTGAAAATCTAGGAGCTAGGAGTCTTTTCCACACATGGTGAGATTTTGGCTTTTCTTTGAGTCATGTGGATCGTTTGTGTATGGGGTCTTCATACTTAAAGCAAGCTGCACACGGTCAATGGTATTTAAGACACCTAAAATCACTTTCAAATTATTTACCATGTGCGCTCGATATTGAAGTATGAATACTGAAGATTGAGAAATATCTGAATATTTTGAAATCCAAAGTTCAATAAATTGTCCAACGATATTTTTAAATACAGTTTAAAATGAGCGATCCTCTGAGCGGTAGAAACGCCTATGACTAAGTAAGTTAGCTAAACATTAGTTAGTTTAGTTCGTTACTAAAAAATTAATGTATAAATCTTCAATTCTTGAATATCATTTAATAGATATGATCATGTGTCTTTTTCTTTTATTTTATTTTATACTACTTATTTAAAAATAATTTAAATTTAATTCATTCATACGTTAACTTAAAACTTTTAAAATTAAGGATATATACTAATTTAGAAATAATTTTTAAAATAATAGGCTCAATACTTCTCTGGAATATTAGTAAATTTCAATGAACTCTAATTACTACGTGTTCGGCTTTCTAACAGCTATATTATTATTTTGTGTCACACAGATAAGAAAATGAATTCATCAATATATTATATGGGTAAATATTATAATATTCGTTTTACTTTTCTTAAGAGTTTCACTGTGGGTGTAAACAGTATTAATTGTGACACCTTTCTAATATTTTTAGCAACTAGTACATACGCAGTAAAAAAATAAATGTTAAAAGTAATCAATTCATTAAAAAAATTCGGTTAATAACTACAGATAAATAAATATTTAATGATAAAAAAGTGATCTAAAATAATAAATTAATTTAAATAAAGTGAAACAGTAAGTTAGTAGAAAGAACGATAGTTAGCGTTATTGACTAATTTACTAACCGAACGCCGCGATGCTTTGAAACAACGATTTCCTCATTGTAGACGTCTCCGCCAAGTTTATTCAACTCTAGTTAATTAGGATTGTAATATGATATTAAATATTAACAAAACTTTTATAATTAAACTTCTATGTTATTTCCTTTTTACCGTTGGATGCAAAATAAATAGGCAATTATAATAATACATTTTTATTTATATGTGTACTTATACTCCATATGAAAGTCAGAAATTAAAATAAATTGTATATATTTGACTTACCTGAAATTAAATGTAACTGCTTGAATTACGTATTAGTTGATAATTGTTAAATTAAATGGAACATTTGAACCAATGTTCGTTTCTCTTTTCTAATTAGTGGCTGGTTTATATGTGGATGTTTTAGGTGTAATATAAACAAAATTTTTATTTTTATCACCTTTTGTACTGGTTAAAATTTCTAATAATTTGTCAGTTGAACTTTTGATGCTTTCCGTTGTAGTTATTATTTCGAAAAGATTTTCCTCATATTTTATGGGCCGATCATCTTCTTCCTCCTGAGTAACTGATTCTATTGGTTTAGAATTTATTAGAAATGAATTATAAACAGGTACATCCCACGTAGAAGGTCTACTAAAATCTTCGTGTATGTAGTTCGAGTAAAAACTTTGGATTCTTTGCAGAAAAAACTCAAATATTGGTGGTAGTTTGTTGACAGTAACTTGTGGTGTTAAAAATAATTTATTCGGATTCAACATATTAATCCGAATCGCAGAAATCTCACATAAAAGACAAATGATCAACAACCGATACATATTAACGTTTTACCATAACTGTTGGAAATTTTCAATTGAAGCAGACCCGATTAATAAGTAGAACACCAAATGATGAATAAATCTATAAAAGTGAAATTTCTTTATGGCCTTTCTTTTACCAACAACATACGAGTATATACGTAAATATATAAACAATTTTATGCATTTAAAATAATATTAACTCAATTTATTTAGCCGTGAGCATGTACTATACACATTCACACGTATTTTCAATTTCTGTAGTTTCTGTAGTCTTTTTAAAAATACAACGAAATATTTGTAAATGAATTTTTATTTGAAACAATTTCTCGCTCCTCTTATTCAATAATGAAATTATAAAACTAAATAAATCTGCTCTCTTAGAGAACGTTATTTCTTAAAAAAATTCAAGAATAACTAGCTTGTTGTTTCATATTTTGTGTAGTCTTCCTATCGCTCCTATTTTTTCATTGACCTCCGCCCTAATTTCGGAAATCATTCGAAAGTTATTTTGTTAAATTAACAAAATAAGTTTTATTTGCATTTAACGTTTTCAACTGGTATTATTTCAGTTACACATCAGAGAAAAGATTCTATTAAAGAGACTTTACATCCTGTTTTGGATGCCATTATCAATTTATGGTATTTTGAAAACATATACAGGGTGTCCCTCGACGATTAAGACAAGTAATATATCAGAATTGGGCAGTAGTAGAGAATTATAATTTTGGGGGTGTAAATTAGAGCAAATGTTGCATCTTTTCTTGTTATTGTGTTACCCAATGAGGTATTTGTTTTTGGTCACGTGACGTCGCATTCAAAATTATTAATGGGACAACCTGTATATTTGTGCCTTTCTGTATTCCTCCCGATAAAACAATTCCAACAAACTAGCACACTTGGGGTCTAAAGTGATTAATTCAAGAGCTACAGGTACTTAAACGATTGTAAGTTAAAAAATTGGACGCAACGGTACTCTTTACTGGCCTCCAAGGTCGCCAGACCTGACACCGTTAGATTTCTTCCTTTGGGGATATCTTAAAGGTATCGTATATGAAACTCCGTCTAGAGATTTAGACGATTTGAAAAGAAAAATACGCGATGCTTGTAGAACTGACACCGGAAATGATTAGGGCAGCATGTAACCGAAATCTATTATCAAGATTTGAGAAATGCATTTACGAAGATGGGCATTAATTTGAACATCTCCTTTAATATTGTAAGTTTTTTTTGTGACAGTTAATTTGAATTTTTATTAAAAATTATAATATTGGTTTGTCTTAATCATTACGTACGAATGTAAGATTGCCGAAAATTACAAGGGATTCAATTATGAATTTTTTAACTTACAATCGTTTAAGTACCTGTAGCTCTTGAATTAATCACTTTAGACCCCAAGTGTGCTAGTTTGTTGGAATTGTTTTATCGGGAGGAATACAGAAAGGCACAAATATACCGGTTGTCCCATTAATAATTTTGAATGCGACGTCACGTGACCAAAAACAACTACCTCATTGGGTAACACAATAACAAGAAAATATGCAACATTTGCTCTAATTTACACCCCCAAAATTATAATTCTCTACTACTGCCCAATTCTGATATATTACTTGTCTTAATCGTCGTGGGACACCCTGTATACCTATGAAGAACTACATAGGTATATATTTTTTTCTAGTTTCTAGTTTGTTTACATTTTGGTAATATTGACATAATATAAAAGATAAACCCCTTATGTCCATTCCTAAGAGCTGTCAGACCTTACCATTGGTGGAACTGCTTGATTTTTTGGTGCCTTACTTGGTTGTCGTGCGGAGCATCGAGAGCCAACCAAGATACAGCAAACCTTCGAGGATGCTTCTCCAAGAGGCAGCCTTGGAGGAAGTTCTGCCAGAGATTAAGCTTGTACTTGCTGTAACAAGACTCCTCAAGATCCTCTCTAGAGATTCGATCCAGGAGTCAATAAAACGACCAGACAGCTCTTCTATGGACTCTAAAAGTAAGATATTACAGATTCTCATATAGAGCCACAACCGGCCAAACTATTTTAGGAGAATCGTGCGTAACCCTTCCTACTTCCTTTTGGCTTATCTATATAAGCAGTTACGGACGACTGGAAAGTTACCATTATCTGTGTAGAGAATTCTTTCTCCCCATATAAATCACCAGGAGAGGATGGCATATTTCCCATCTTGTTGTAAAACGGGGTAGAGTAACTGCTGCCCCTTCTTCTGAAATTCTTTAGGACGAGTGTGGTGTGAAGCTACATAGCTATTCAGCGGAGAAGAATAAGCAACAGTTTCTGCAACTTAATCAAAAGCATGCTTTGATATTATTTTTGGACATCAAGAGGAAACTGTTGTGTTCAGGGCGGCTAAGAGGTGCCTTCGAGGTGAGGTTCTATCTTCATTACTCTGGTCGCTGGTGGATTTCAAGTGCTATGTTGGCGACCTGTGTATAAGTATTAGAGGCTAATTTGAAGATATTATCTCTAATATTTTTCAGGAAGACCTTAAAATCATCTACAGTTGGTGTGAAGAGGTTTGTAAAACCCCATAAAAATGTAGTGGTCCCTTTTACAAAAAGGAGGAAGCTGGATAAATTTCGTCATGTAATTTTGGATGGCGTAAACATCCCGTTTGCGAAGGAGGCAAAATATTAGGGAATCATCTTAAGAAAACTCACCTAGATCTCGACGAAACCCCGAACCACAAATTATGCTCTTGTTCAACTGTCGAAATGAATAGGTTCCATACGTTTGATTTCGTAAAACTAGAGCCTAACTTTACCGAAATCAACTATTTATTGACTTTCTAAGAAGGTGTGGATTGTTTAATAAATTGTCGTTTAGGCTTGAGTGACAATAGGCCCTAGCCGCAGTAAAGGAACGTGCTAATGTCCTTCTCACTTTAATCTAACTTAACCTAATACCTCTCATATTTTGTAACTCTAACCACTATAATTTTTGAAACGAATAAATGTTGGTTACATACCATTTCAGTATTTTTAAATAGGGAACACATTTTGGTGTTTTAATATAAATGGTGACAATAATATTCTCAGTGCATTTAGGTTCATGCCAGTCAAAAAATTTATAAGAAAGAGGATACCCATATTAAAAAGACATGCAAGTTATTTGGTTGGATTAATTACTACTTTCATTATTTGTATAATTGGCCCAAGGTCGTAGTGTAATGAAATACTAGGCCCGATTTTTGAGTAGAGGATACAATTTTATTTTTTAGAACGTCGGTCAAGTGAGTACTATGTCGTTGTGAACATTCTTCTAATCTTAACCGATGATTTTTTATTACTTGGCGAATTAGGTCACGTTGAAGACGCGCAATTTCTTGTCTGATATTTATTTTTAATTACAGTGTGATTTATGTGCTGTCAATTATCAGAAATCTGCAATGAAAAAAGTCATCCGGAAAAATCGAGACTGTGCAGGTCACAAGATGTAGCCATGTTTGGATATGAGTTCGTCTAGAAGTGTCTTCTTAAAGCAGCTATGTGCAAAAACAGTATGATTTGTGGTCTAATTCTGCTAAAAAGGTCTTGGCCTATTAAAAAAAAATAATTTTCGGAAATCTGGGGAGATCTTGCAGAAAAATGTTGTGGACAATTACGTGTAGTGGTTTGTGTTACCGCTATTGTCTTGGAAAAAATATAGCTTAATAATGCCAGATGATGAAGTTGCAGATTACACCATAACTTTTGGAATATGTAATAGCTTTTCATGCAACTCAACTGAGTTTTTATTTTTCCAGTATCGACTATTTTGTTTATTTGCATATCCATTCAAATGAAAATGTGCTTCTTCCGACATAAACTTACAGTGAATCACTTGCACGCTTCAATATTTATTCACTAATATCCAGTGTAGATTCATGTTTAATATCAGAATGTTGTGGATTACATGTCAATGTTACTCGAACTTTTTCAATATTTTCATCTGTTCTTACAAACCTTGTTCATTTTCCATGCGTTAAAGTGGAACATGCATGCATGATTTGACGACACTTCTTCATGTTTAACAAATGGAATTAAATAATAAACTAAAAGCTCCAGGCTATTTCTTAAACAATTTGGAAAATCAAGATATACAATTAGTTGTATCCCAGCACAAAGTCAAATTAAAAGGAATGAAAAACATTTCCTGCTGTTCCTCATTATGACGTAGTTGGCTCTATCAGAAAAGGATAAACCAGGTAACCTTTTCAAAGGCAATTTGTACTATCAATACGTTAAACTCGCAAGAAGAATTTCTTTATTTTCGTCTTTCACCAACCTGTCCAGAAAACAAATACGCATTATTTTCAGTATTTGTGCCAACAATTATGCCACCAAAGCTCATCTACATAAAATAAACATTATGAACATGAATTACTTGACTTGTCGAAAAATGGAGATTCAAAATTTTAGAATTTATTATTTTAAAAAAATACAAAGAATAAAAACAAAAGGAAGGAGCAAAAGCAAAACTTTAGACAATAATAAAGAGAATATTTATTTTTAGAAATAATGAAGAAAATAAGTCAAAATTAGTTTCATTACATCCCAAAAACAAATAAATTTTAAATTTATTATTAAAAAATGTAATTTTTTATTTTTCTATATAATAAATCAAAAACAATAAAATTAAATACATCTCTGAATGAATTGTTCTTGCAGACGACGATAATTGATGTTCCATATGCAGTAACTTTAAGGGAGCGCAAACTTAAATTATCCTGAAATTCTTCATGGGCGTCTACTAACAGTTTGAGCTGGAAAATAAAAATATATTACTTACCGTGTATATAATGTAGGCAATATTACAGGAGACTAATTAAAACACTAGCGCTAGCAAGTACGTTTTGACATCTGACTGTAAAATAGCCATTATGTTATATGAGTCGACTATTATATTTATATATGTAGATTACAACAACCAGATAAGTCGCATTATGCAAAATACCTCCTTGACACAAAACACAAACCTACACTTAATAACACAATTGAAACAACAGTGGCAATACATCATATGAGTGACAAGAAAGAAGAACTTGATTTTTATATATATACAATACTAACCAAAAATATTTTTAGGAAAAGAAGTATATTGTATACTGTATACATATATTGCTTAATAATGACTGGATAAATGTTTATGATATGAAGTTATACACGCTCATATAAATCAGTCAATCTTCTATAAAATCTATAAAATGATTTATAACTTAAAAAGCTCTGTAAAACTGAGTAATATTAGTGCTAGATAAAATTTTGCATGGTATTCGTATGTAAGTCATAATACACTACTACTATAACTATTATTATGTATCTCCTAAAAATTTACATCTGTATTATAAATAATTGAAGTTATAACAATGAATTTTCTCTTATTTTAAAAGGTTCTTTCTCATAAAAATATTCAAACTTTGAAATTGTTAATGAGAACGAAATACTCTTGTTGCATCGTATTTGGGAAATACAGATTGCTCTAATATTACTTCTCTTAGATGACTAATGGTTAAAAATAATTTGTGAATCTAATGAAAATGTGGATTTTAAAATTTTATATAATAGTAGCGTCAATCCCTACATACAGTTTGTAAATTTTCTTGCTGCTTTAAAATCTCTGTATCCGACGGACATCCAAATACTATTAATAAGACTTCTTTTTCCACTAGTGATGATAATTTCTGATATAATTTTAACAAATACGCGTATTAATCGGCCGCCTCTGCTCCATATTTAATACCATGGCATAAAATTACATCTCGTTCGTTATAATTTTGAAACCTATAATCATATTTATTTAATTTTTTTTTTATATTCTTACTGTGTTACAAATTTTTACTAACATTTCTGATTTTTTAAAATTCTCTTTCAAAATTTCTATGTGCTCATTACTGTTTACTTCGTTAATGCCTGTAAATGCAGCGTTAATCCAATTTAGAAGTCTTCTCTAAAATAAATGTTAAATTGAACTGAAAAAGGTATTACATAAAAAATTAAATTAAATTAAAGAACTAACTAGTTTTGAAAGGATGGACAAAAGCATTAGTAGTTTGGGGTTGTTTTAAATTGCAGAGAAGGGTTAGCTAAAAGAGAGACTATGGAAATGTATTTAAAAATATAAAGTCACATAGATGTTGCTTGATTCTGTTAACAAAATAAAATAATTTAAACGTCGTGCCACGATTTCCATGAGAAATATTGATCGTCCGCAAAATTATAATTTTTAAGAAATAAAAATAAGTTAATTTTATATCAGAGGAGAACACTTTACATTTGTTTGTTTATAATAACATAAGATAAATATATAAATAATTTTCCTACTAAAAAAATATCGTCTTCAATGATAGTATTTTCTAATTTTTTTACAATTTACAAAATAAATCTTATAAAAAAGAAATTGTTTGCGACTTTTAAAAAAATCGGTACGATTCAGTAGGTAACTTACCACTCATAAATTTAAAAATATGCGTAAAGTTTATCTATTATGTTGTGTATTTTGTTTCTGTGGTAATTTTTTTATATCTTAGTATTATTTTTTGTGCATAGTATAATACTGTTGATCTCTATTTATTATTATTCTCTCAATTTGTCTTCCTCAGTTATTATACTGCCTAACCGTTACTCTAGCGTTAATTCAGTTTTTCATTTAATATCAATAATTTTCTTTTAATTGCTTTTTAACTATTCCTTATAGCTTCTTTAATATGTAATTATTTCCGATATTAAGATAATAACGTTAATAGACAGATTGTTTTTGTTAGTCCTGTGTGTTCCCATTCAATTGTAATGTTTGATTTTTATACTTTTTCTCTATTTATTGTCACAAATTAGAGACTATTCCTTTGCTTTATTCTTTTATTCATATAAAATTATTCGTATCTTTGCTTGCACTCTGGACTTATCTCTCACTGTATTACTTGTGTTAGTTCAGTTGGTACCTTCATGTATATTAGGCGCATCCATATTTCGTCGGCTTCATGCAAGTCATTAATTTACATTTACTAAACTTTTGGATAATTAAATTCTAAAGTCTGCGATCTTTGGAAAAGTATTTAATATATTCTTTTCAATGATATTTATACTTTTTTAAATTTGTCATTATTTTTTTGTCAACGTCAGAATACAATATTTTATACATACAAATATTTAGCAACTTTAACTTGCAAAATCAAAAAGTGCACTTAATGACTTTTTCAATTAGCCGACGATTTATTGTTTCAGTTTAGATTATGTAACACCGCTTTTTGGTCTGCAAAATTTATATTAACATAAAATATTTTTCGCAAAGTATTATTATTTTTATTAAAATAATGAAAAAATAAATAAAAGTTAAAACCCAAAAAGGGTACATATTAATATTAAATCTGAAGAAGCCGTTAGTTATAACAGACGGCAAAACGTTGAGAAATATCTCATAATATGATGCGGTCCTCCGGAACCAGTAATCCTCACAATAATTAATTTAAATTTAAATATTTTTTCTCCGACATAAACTTGTATATCCAATATTATTTATTTTACAGAAGAAGGCCACTTTAAAGTTATTCGCCTAATTTTCGGAATATCGTGTATCATTTCACACAGAGTTGATATTGGAAAGGATCTGTGTAATAATAACAACAAATAGGTTTTGTAGGTACTAAAAATAATAGACTATTAAAACATAAAATTGTGAAGAATAACAATAAAAATGGATAATATTAAAAAGGTATGCGGAATAATTTAGCAGATAAATAAAAACAAAAATGAAATACAGAATGACAATACAAATACAAGTCAAAGAAATTAATAACACATAATAATTATATTGTAGTGTAATACTTATGTGTCTTTTATGTAATGAACAAAAATAATACATTATAACTTTTTCCCTTGTTGTTTGTAATTTGATTTAGTAAATGTTCAGACTTTATAGAATTGTAAAGAAAGTACTCTAAACATTGTTTGCTTACCTTCACTAACACTATCGTGTCTTTATTGCTAAGTTGTGTAATTAAAGTTTTCATAAGTTTTAAAGCTGTAGCCCAAGGATAATAATTAGTTTCATGTATATAGTTGATTAATTGAAGAGCCTTTTCATAACTAACTTTCCCAACGCTTGCTACAGAGAAAATATCGTCAATTAATCGAGCTCTCTTAATTGAGTTTATATCATTTATGTCTGCTCCATTCAGAGCGTGAATTATTCGAGTCCACAGTTCATCATCATAATTGACCCCTGTAATAACCTGAAAATTGATAAAATGAATACTCATATTCAGGTCCGACGAGACAGGGCTTTGTGGACCCGCTAAATTATTGTTTTAATCGGTATTTCAATTGTTCTCTACTAAAAGAAATTAAATGATACCCTGACCCACGCTAATTTTAGATGACTATACTTGTATTTATATTAATAATATCCGGATTGATGATAAAGGTAAATTTTGGATATGTTAATTTCTACAAATTGAAGTTTCCAAATGTTCAAATAATTAAAAGCTTTTTGAATTGAATTATTTTCAGCCGTTTCAATTTTATTATCAGTCTTATATATTGTATGTAATTTCTTATGGAAACTTGTATTGTGTTTCTTCTTCGAGTGAAATTAAAATGGTTGAACACAGATCACTTACCTGCTTCTTGTTTATTTACAATTATCCATAATTTTGAGTTAAGAGGGATTTTTAAATTTACATTCCCTTTCAACCAATGCAACAAAATATTAAAACCTAGCAGAAATATCTGGCAGTTGAACAAAGTCTCCACACTTCCAAATTTCGGCCAAAGGAATTATATCAATTCAGCTCACCAAAAATACACAGGACATCGGATTCTCCGATTACATGGATATATGCGAATACATGCAGAAAGTTACTTGTCACAATGTCCATAAGTTCTTGAATGATGCCTGTGTGGGAGAAACTGAAATGTTTTCTCTCCAGGTTACTTCAACCAACATATTCGTTTAAGAAGTTACCAGCGAAAGCTGAGTGAACTACCTATCAAATCTATCATCACTATATATCATTTAATACTTGGTTAGGTAATTGGATACCTGTCGTAAACAAACTAACTACTAGGTCGATGTCATAATTTTTATGATCTAATATTACATGAAATTTTTAGAAAATTTTGTTAATTTTCATGTAAAGTGGTTTTGAAAAATTATTTTCTGGTGAGCAATTTATTCGTTAACGAAGCTTATTTATTCGATGTCAAGTATTTTGATTTTTCAATTAAGCATACTTACTTTATTTGAAATATAATACTCAAAAAATATTTGATCACCAATTTAACGTTATATAACTTTCAAACCATTTATGTGATATTTGATTAGCTAGCTGTAGAGTAATTCTTTGTTTTTGACTAGAAGTAGTGTTCACTCCCTTATCTAATAAGTTTTCTTCGATGTAAAACAGAACCACTATCTTATTTTATGTATAAAGTAACTTCAAAGACAGAATAATGTGTCCTGAAACAGTGGTTCCCCGGCGGCACTCTTTGTAAATACTACTTCGCCGGGCGTTCTTACTTGATGTTCGTCTATTCTTCGCACCTGGTGCGAAGATCCGTGATGATGGATTCCGCGTACTCTGCAACTTTGTTCCATGCTGGTTGGTTCATCAGTATGCACTCCACTATGTTTTCTGGACTGATGGTGTGGTCCAGATTCCTCTCTAGTTCCGCTCGTATACCTTCGTAGAAGGGACATTTGAAGAACACGTGCTCCGCATCTTCAATCACATCGCGGCAATGATGACAGTTAGGGGAGTCGCTTCTCTTAAATCTGTGCAGGTATGCCCGAAAGCATCCATGCCCAGTCAAGAGTTGGGTGATGTAGTACCCGACCTCCCCGTGCACGCGAGTGACCCATTTGGTGACATCTGGGATCAGCCGATGTGTCCACCGACCTTTCGTTGAGCTATCCCATCTCTCTTGCCAGAGACGAAGACTCTCAGGCCTCTCCTCTTCACAGAGGACCTTTCGGTGCTCTTCTTTCTTTCTCCGGTGTTGACGTTGTCGTTCTCCTGCCAAGATGTCGATAGGCAGGCATGATGCAACGACGTTGACCGCATCATGTGATACCGTACGGTATGCTGACGCCACTCTGATAGCTGAGAGCCGCTGATGACTGATGACATTGTCTTGCGGTATGTTGTTAATTCTAGCGATTTGGCCCACAGTGGTGCTCCGTATAACAGGATAGAGGTGGTTACGGTTGCCAGTAGTCGTCTCCGGGTTTGCCTGGGGCCTCCGATGTTGGGCATTATTCGTGACAGCGCCCCTTGAACTGCTGCTGCCTTCCTGCTCGCAGTGGTGATGTGCTCCTTGTAGTTGAGCCTCGCATCCAAGACTACTCCTAGGTACCGGATGTGGGGTTGCGTCTGGATGTCGTGGTCACCTACCCTGATGTGTGTGTGTGTGTGTGTGTGTGTGTGTGTGTGTGTGTGTGTGTGTGTGTGTATCTATATATTTCGCATTCTCTAGAGCTACCGAATATAACTGCACATTTTCCATTTCATTATAATGTACACCTGTCCATTCTCCCATAGCTTTAACTAAGGCGAGCAAGGGCAGTCTTTTGAAATTTTTCAAGATGAGTCCGTGTAAAAATCTTGTAAGCAAACTCAACATCACCTTGTTCTTGTAAAGATGGAACATAGTTGGAAATAATAAAGCCGATTGAATAGGTTGACATTATTGGATTTTGGTCAAACTGGCAAGTAGACATACTAAAACAATACAATTTCAGTACTAAAACAATACAATTTCAGTACTAAAACAATACAATTTCAGTACTAAAACAATTTAATTTCACTATATTTAGAAAGTATTCAAAGTCTCCCTTGTAAGATGTGATCCAAATAAGTTTGTTTTAGTCTACTTTGTCTTTAATAATAGTTGACTTTGAGTATAATAGTTTCTTATTCAATTAAGGGCGCTGCTAAGTTACTAAAAATGTTATGTATTTTTGGATTCTTGGTTCTAGTTGCTTGTGTTTTCCCAGAAATATTTTTAAATAAACAATCTGTGTTTCATATTTTTTTAGTTCTGAGGGGCTTCACCCACAGTGAGCCTAATGTAGAGTAAGTACTATGGGGTGACTTCTCTAACTACCTTTACAGTCACTAAAATGAAGGAAATTTATTTACTTACCCATTCATTGTTTTTACTTCGTTCAGAACTGGTGTATTTCCTAAAATCTCATGAGTTGATGGATGAGTCACAAAAATGTTAAAGGTTGCCCTCAACGATGGTTCATCAAAACAGGGAAAGACATTTCTAGCAAAGTTTGGTGACAATTTAGTCATCAAAATAATATCTTCATAATAATTTTCTTTGTATTGAAATTTAAATAATCCTTTTTGATGTAAGGACGCTAGAATAGATTCGAAATATTTCTTCATATAATGCGGACCCACTTCCAAGGTATTTTCGTATGAAATATTGACGATATCAGAAAAATAATTATTATATTTCCATACGGAATCTTGGGTTATATCTCTGTTAATGTTAATTTTTGTAATATTTATATATTTTGGAAAGAAACGGAGCATTACATAGTCAAGCCTTTCAGTAATATCATTACGTTCCTTGTGTATTTTTCATTATACAAATCCGGAATTGTTAATCGTATAGTATAATTAATTCGTATTGGTAATCTGTATTCTTCAGTTTGAGTAAAACATAAGACGGTTACTGTTGTTAAATAAAGCGTAAGTAAAATATTTGTTTTTCTGCTAGTAAGCTCCATTTATATCTAAAACACAGTCATTATTTATTGCAAAAAAAATATTAGAAAAAGAAAAATGTATTGACAATATTTGAATAAATATAAAACGAAAAAATTGTAATGTTATACGGTAGTTATTCAGCAATATTCAATTAAAAATAAAGTATTCTTCTTTTCCTGCTACAGACTTAATATCTTCTACATTAATTTATTTTTAAAATTCCTCTTACCACAATAAACCTGTACAGTTAATACCGAGAAACTCTCGTAAATATTATCGTCATGAATATAATTGCAAGTTAATTTATAATTTTTAATTAATAAAATTATTATAACTTATTTAACCGAAAATGTAGAAGAACCTTTATAGTTTATCACTTTGATGTATTTAATATATTTTTCTACAATCACTTGCCCTTTTATACAAATCTCAGAAATAATGTATTTATATATAGAATGATATGTACTTCTATTTTATAAATTTTCATACATAGTTAAGTTTTGCAAAGAATTTTTGTTTCTATTCCTATGACACATTTTATAATCCGTATATAAATTACGTAAAATTCAATTAAAGTTAAAGCACTTTATAAGGATTTTGAATCTCAAAAATATTAACAATATTTCTTGGAGCAACTTTCTGGCATATTCGATTTTTATAATATACTTTACGTCTGAAAACAACCTTGCTGTGATAAAATATCACAAATTGACATCCACTTGACTTCATCCCTCGTGTATCCGAGCGACCGAAAGCTCACACTAACTTTTTCTTTATATTTTTATTGGAAAACCTGGGACACCCTTATAAACAAGTTATTATATAAAATCCAGATAGTTTCCGACCGCTCAAAGTCAAGTCACAAGCTGTCTCTTTAGCAACGTTGCCAGAATATTTTGTTCGTTCCCTACATGTATGTTTGAGCATATATCCTTGGTAGAATCAGGCAGCACTTAGATGGTCATTGTTATGTATTAGGGGAAGTAAGGAGTCTGGGTTATCTAAATATATAGTCGTCTCATAGTCAATTTAAAAGTTATGAGTAGAGTAAAATCTCGCCAGCAACTTCCATTAATATACAATGAAAAACTAAAAAAAATCATGGCCGGACCTCTAGTTCGGTCGAAAGGAGACACATCGCTGCCTACTCCTTAAAATTTGAGCCTAGTACATTTAAGTACTTTCTGAACCTGTAAATGATACAACCATATTCTAATTTTGATCTCACTAAAGTGTTAAATATTGCTAAAATACTAGTGAATTTGTTACAATTCTTATAAATAAATATATACGTACGCTAAACTCGAGTAACAATATGATTAATGTGATTGTTTAACGTTAACTGGCAGTCAAAGTATACACCCAAGTCTTTAATGATTTCTGTTCTTTCTAAAATTATATTATTTATGTTGAAATATAATTGTAATTAATTAGCTTTACGATAGCAAGTAATAACTTTACATTTTTGCATGTTTCTATAAACGCGATTTTTCAAACACCAATGTTTCAATACGTTTATTTGTTCCTATAATTGAATGCAATTTTCAATATTAGAGATCGCAGCGTATAGTTTTAAATCATCAGCAAATATTTAACCTGTTAGAGTCTAGTGACTCGCGCAAGTCGTTAATAAATATTAAGAATAGTAGTGCTCATAGATTAGAATCTTGAGGCACACCACTGGTTGCAAAATCAGTATTCTAGATGTATAAGATTCCAGAAGCAGATAGAAATCTGTTATTAAATTCTAGTGAACACAAGTTTTTCAAAGAATCGTGTGACTAATCTTCTTGTTAAGAACCTTAGAGAAGTCAGTACAAATCACATCCACCTGACCTCTCGGGTCTAACTTTTCACATAGATTAACTAAATACTGTTAACTTGCTTATTGTTGAGCGTGCATTTGTAAAGCCGTGTTGTTGAATAGAAATGTAGTTTTTGGCAGCCAGATAAATGCGGTTGTCTCTACTCCAAGACTTTTGCCAAATTGTTTAATATTATAATATAATGTTATAGGTCTGTGATTATTGATAGTACCACGATCTTGTTGTTTGTATACTATATCCCTATAAACCGTGACACTAGTCGTTCACCTCACCACTCCGGTAAACTCATCTGTATCACAACAGATCCTATTGGATGTATTTATACTTAAAGATATGTACTCAAATATTTGAACAGTATGCATCTTAATATCATTCAGCGTAATGTGAATGTATAGTAGACCAAAGACCCATACTATACACTGAAAACTAGATAATCTTGCTAAATACATACAGTACTCTCGATGAATTAAGATTAAATAACACGAAAATCGTCACTAACTTTTAGATCCGGTAAAAATAATATTGACCATAGATGAATTCCCTCTGGAGAAGATGAACTAGTTAATTTAGGAGATATACTTCGGTAATATGGAAAAGAGCAAAGGAGGCTAAAGATGAGGAGAATCTCAAGTTATGTGTAATTAGATTTACGTTCTTTTCATTTTAAAACCCTTGAAAGTTTAGTGAATCGGTAAGTTAGAGACAATACACTAAGCTCGCACGTATGTAAAAAGTCAGACTTGGCTTTAACGTGTTAAAAGAATTGCTAAAGGTGGGAACAGTTTTTAGTGGATCTTCATAGCTGATTAGTAGCTTTTACATAAAAGAAAACTCTGCTCGTGGTTCATTGGGTTGATGATTCCATTTGCTAAAGGAATCGAATTCCTATAAGTAATATTTTACTAAAATTTTGGATGGAATTCTCCCTTAAAAAAAGTTAGATATGAGGTCAGAATTGGATTTGGATGGTGTGAGATTAACTACTAGATTATTTATCACAAAGATTTTTACCCATAATTGAAACACCCTGTAAAAACTAAAGGAAGGTATATGAAGAATTAAAAATTAAACTTATTTTGGAAGTGGCCATTGATAAGAACATTTATAATAAAATAATCGGTTAGACAGAATTAAGTAACCGAACTTCTCATATGATAGAATCTTAAGGAGTTTACTCAACAGACTAAAAAATTAGGACCAGAATTTATGAGACAAAATAATAATAATAAAATGCAAATGAAACGATTTTTTCCAATGGAATACTAGAATATATTTTTAATTATTTAATATATGTATAACAAAAATGAAATCATGATACTACTTTCTATTTTACATATTGAAATAAAAAGATAAAAACCGGTTCATGTTGATTTGGCTTCCGTAAAATATTTTGGAAAGTGTTATTTCTGTTAGAATTCTCCTGGTGACAATGTCTGAAGACGGGCCTGCAGGAAAGTGCGAAAAGAGACCTAGAGGGGTCGTTTGTTTTATTTTTATTAGAACATTTTGCCTGCGATGACTTTTGTGGTGTGCGAATTCCCTAGGGACCACAAAAAGAGCATCATTTTCTTCTACAAATTTTATTTAACGCTCTACCGTTTTGTTCCTTTCAAAGTTTATAGGTATAAATGTATTGTTCCATTCACTGGAATATTTGATATTTTCTTACCATAACCAATGAAAGAATGAAAAAATCATTGCACGCTTTATATATTTTTATAGTGTCTATGCTTTATTTGATGCAGGCCGGGCGTCATGTATATATTTTAAATTAAGTTAAATATCACGTAGGTTTGTTTATATTATATAAATATTAAAAACTTGTCGATTCGTATAATTTTTTCGAAAATTTAACTAGTTTGTGTTGAAAAGTTACAAATTATTAAAATAACTTTAATATATTTTGGCTGTAACCCTTAACAGGTGTCTTTTTTTATCTTTAACTTTTTCCTTTCTTATACCAAAATTTTAAATGTCATAATATGTACGTATCCAGCGTCCACTATTGTGAAGAAGCAAATGGTAATTAGGGTTTCCCAGCCAGTGGAGGAGGTAAAAGATTTTAAATATTTACTAAATGCTTCTTATTAACTTTCTTTTTAAATATATCTTATTAAATTTATCTTATCAAATATAAGTAGTGAGCTATATGTCTTACATCTAGAGATATTCTAAATCAAATATCATAATTTTATCTTATATGATGATTATATATATATATATATATATATATATATATATGTATATAAAATTTCTACTTAAATATTCTCTTTGCAAACATTAATATTAATAATAATATTTAATAATCTTTATTTTCCGATAGTGTTCGACTTCCTTTAACTCTTCTGGTTCATTTAGTTGATTTTTTTTTGTTGATTTGAATCTTGATTTGATACTTCCATCAACTCTCTAGTTACTTCTGAAAGTATTTTTACAATTCTAGGTTTCATATTTCGTTAGCTTATTGTGATATACCCTGTAGACATTTAGTAAAAATCATTATTCTTTACTTCACTAAACAGTATTATTTTTTGAATATTTTTTTAATACTAGATTAAACGTAACTATTGAATATTCTTGTTATACTCCATTGTTTGTTCTTAATTTCTATGATATCTTTCTGTCTATTTTCGCCGTAAAAATAACATTTAATAGCGTCTATTCCGTCTTCCTTAATCTTACAAAGCAGTTGTTCTAAATTAATATTTCTATCAATATGGACCTAATTTTACATATTGCATAAAATAGTTATTCTTTTCAAATGATTATACTCTATTCTAGATCACTTTTGGAAAATTTGAACTAAAAGTTATTTAGAACATTGTTACTTTCAGATCTCTTTTCTAATTAGTATATTTTGCCTATCAAGAATTATCTGCTTTTATTGGCACATTTATTTGTTTCATGCTATTATCTTGCAATATAGGTCTTTTCAAAATAATTATTATTTTTACTATTTTAAAACCAAAAAGTACCGTAAAACATAAAATTCGCTCCTTTGCTCTCTATAAATTTCATACTCATTAAAATTATGCGGTCATATTTCCTTCTATAATAAAAACTTTTTATACATATAAATTACATTTCTAAATGATACCCATTTTGCCCCTATGACAATACGCTAATGTTCCGTGGAGACACGGATCGTGTACCAGGTGCTCCCGCTCCTGCCCCATTACCGGTTGATACATGACTTGAGTACTTACAACTTCTAATTAGGTTTACTGGAAAATATTTGATTTCCGTTGGTGGCTTTTGGGGGAAAGCACTAGCCAATTACGTAAGAATTGGTTTATGGCATTCATTACCCGAAAAATCTCAAAGTAAAGGTAAAAAGTGTGCTTAACTCGCTAATAATCCGATTGAGTTAATTTTGTAAATATTTAAGCTTGCTTACTTGTTAATTATGGCAGTCAATTATATATTTTGGATTTATTTGTGTCGAAAAAAGCAATTATCCTACTAACGACTAACAGGGTATCAAGTCAATAGAACTATTTGAGAGCTTAACAAAGGTGTGGCTCTTGTATGTTCGAATAAATCGGCTGCTACAAGGCCCTTTATCACAAAAAACAGGTTCACATCATTCATTTCCATGAGGATAATAAGCATTGAAGGATAGAGAACCGTTGAACCGGATTTTTCCACATAAGATATAGGATTCTGTTAGTAGTTTAGTACAACACACTAAATATTGAGATTTTGTGTGAAATCAATAATTCAAATATTTCAGATTATATTTTGTAAATCACTGGAAAAATAAATTATTTAAATTTGGCGGAAAAAATGAACAAAAATAAAATCACTATACTAAGAAGGTGAAATTATTCGGAATGAAGTAGGAAATATGAGAATCAATGGAGAAGATACAATAATCTACTCATATAGACATATAGATGAAAATGCAACTGAAAACAAAAGAAGTAGCATTATTGTTGAACAAAATAACTGCAAGGAAAATAATTGAATGGAAATATTTAACGAAACTATATGGGATCGATTTAAAGCAAAACATCAAAAGGCCAAAATTAAAATAATTTGAATTAAGTAATATTAATATCACTTTAAATGAAATTAAGAAAACAACAGAGAAGTGTGGTAATAATACTACCAGATCTAGCCGATCATGTGCAATATTAGCAATATTGCTATTATTGTTACACTATTGCAGATACATCTTTTGGTACTTATTTGAAGTGATAAGAAAATAAGGACAGCACATAAAGAAAATCAAGATTTAAAGACCGTGAACAGCTGGGCTGCGTGAGCGTTTCAAGAGCTGAGAAAGCACCCCAACAGACAAATTAGGGTACGAACATAGGAGACATCCGCCGCCCAGAAAGTAGATCGCGTATATATAACAAATAAAATAAGAGATACGAGCAGTGATCTATTAATGCCGCTATCAACCTGGAAGAGTAGACACAGTACCTGCAAAAATTGAGTGACAGCACCACCCAAAAGGCAATGCGGGACGGTCTAAGGACTCTCAAATGAAGAATTGAATTGAATTGAAATTGAAATTGAATTACCGAATAGGCTTTTTAAGCTTGCAAGATACAGCTTTAGAAGTTCCTGGAAATCCTGGCCTAAAAGACCAGGTGCTAGCTCTAAAATGGGTCCAGAAGAACATCAAAAACTTCAACGGAGATCTAAACAACGTTACATTCTTTGGAGAGAGTGCTGATGGAGAATCTGTAGAATATTAAGTTTTAACCCCTACTGCAAAGGATTTATTCCACAAGTATATTATAATGAGTGGATCCACTTTAAATCCATGGGCTAGAGGACCGTTTGATCCAGCAGATTTTGTTATATTTCTTGGATATAATGATCAAACTTAAAAGAATATTTTAAAAGTATTGACAGATATGGATGTGCAACAATTGTTTAACGCTCAAATGAAATATCATAAGGTACAAATTAAGCAATTCATATCGTATACTGAGACTCAACGTATTATTTAAAAAAATCTATGATCCAGGTTTTTTATTTATAGTACCAGTGATAGTAAAAGAAAATTCTACAGCTTTCATTACTAAATACCCTGTAGATATAATTCAGTTTGGAAATGATAACGCAGTGCCGGTTATTATAGGTTACTGTGATTGCGAGGATTTACTTATTGTAGTTATGGCAGCAATAAAGAAAATGCAAGGGCTTGGATATAAACCTATTCCAACTAATGACTATTTACTAGCACGTGACACTGACTTCAAAGATGTCGAACAGGTCAAAATAATCCATAATAAATTAAATCAATTTTATGAATAAGAACAAGATAGCAAAACAATGGTAACTTACCTAGTTCAGCATATAATTTTCTACCCTTAATCATCTAAATAATTCTTTTGTATCAGGAATCTTATTTTCGCCAATAAATCAAGCTAAAGTATCTAAAAATCCACTATATTTGTATAGATTTGCCTATGATGGAGGACTCAATTGGCTTAAGGCAAAGTTACAAATGAAAAATCCAGGTATACCTTTGTAAAAATTATAAAGTTAATACCTACATATACGTAAATGAAACAAAGAAGTGAGGGTATATTATATATTACTTTATCAGCATTCCTCATTCTACTCTCTTTCTGGTACTTACCATACTACATTTTACAGTTATTATAGGTTGTTCATTTTTTTCAATTGCTTGATAATCGCCTTGTCTTTGTCAACTAAGAGAACATTTTATGTTTAACTAGATCAGTAATTTCTTATTTAAACCACCGCATCAAATGCCCGAAGTCTCATCTATAAAATTATTAAAATAATTTTTTAACCCTTGTTAATAACGATTTATGTTTTTTAGGTGCCTGTCACGGAGATGACCTTGGACATCTTTGGGCCACCTTTGAGTCACCACCGTTAAATTACGTAAGCGAATCTGATTAACTCACTCTTCATCGAATGGTGAATATGTGGACAAATCTTGGTAAATACGGATACCCTACACCAAAAGATAGTAACAAAGGTCGATTGTAAACCAATACAAAATGGCAATATAATTCTTTAGGATATTGAGAATGATTTGAAATTAGGAGTGGATCCAGATATTGAGAGAAAAATATAAATATAAATATAATTATTTAGAGTGGATCCAATCAATTACAATATCATAAGAACAACTAGTTGTTTATATATTTATGAAACGTTATTTCAGACAATTTGTGTGTAATATCATCGCCACTCCAGCAGCTTTGTTCGGCAGATAAAAATTAAAAAAATATTTAGAAGTTTAAAATACACTCAAACAACTCAAATTATAAGAAAAAGAGCTCGACACACTTATAGATGCTTTAAGAGCCAACAACATCACATTATTTTTTCCGGCTGAAAACATTTGCCTCCTTATAGATCAATAAAGACAATAAGGACCTACAAACACACTAACTGTGAACTTTCTTCTGACTTGATTACATAAAACAAAAAGAGATTTCAACAAAACTGCTTTGGCAACATAGCTTTTCCACTAGAATACTGCACAGGCCCAGTTCTAATAGAAAATAGATTTAATTATTTTGTCGCACATACGATTAGATAGGGAATAATATATTTTTGCGGTGGGTTAAATTTATCCTGAAGTGGTGCACTGAAAATGATTTAAAAAGAAAATTTCCAAAAATGGATCAATAATCACAACGTTAATGGTACTAAAAATTTAAAAGAGACAACAAATATTTGCCGGCTATTTCCAGTCAAATTTTAATTAAAAATGAAAACATGGTTTCATAAAAATGCATGAATTAATTTTTCTGACAAATTCACGATCGGGTTGGATGAGTGATTTCGTCTGAAAATTGATTCATTTATTTTCATGAAAACAAAGTTTCATTGTTTGAAATTTTATCGAAAAAAATTAACCTCTTATGTATATACTTCCGAAAAAAACATAATAAGTGTTTAAAGCTGCAAATATATTATTATTTTTTAGACAAATTTTGAATAATTGAGTATATAGTAAAATATTTTTCCGAGCACACACTAGTTTATAAGACAAAAGTCATTTGTGACTTTTATCATTCTGGGTTCAAGTATACTCCAAGAATACTTAAGTCTGACTCAAGTCGTTTATAATTTCCGCAAACGATACTTTACAAATAGTAATTCAAATTTTCTCGAAAATCTATACTAGGCCGCAATCAATGTCAGACGTGAAAGCATAATCTCTTAAAATGTATCAACACTGTTCCACTGTGCCAAATTATTTTTTTTTTTTTTTTTTGAAATCCCAATTTATTTGCAATCTGTAAAGTAATTACAATAAGCAAATGAGTTGTTACAATCAACGAACATGTAGGAAGTAGTCCAGTGACTACTACCTCTTATTTACAATTTACATAAATTATTGAGTAGGATGAAGGGGTCTATAATATGTTAATTACTAAACGGATGAGTCTTTTTAGGTTAAAGTTCTAAAATCTATTTGGTAGGTCACATGTGTGATATCTTCTTAGCCTTCTCCCATTGGTTGGTGTCATTAGGTTCCTTGCCAGGTTGTTAGGATGGTTATTGATCCTTAGAGCGTAATTCTGGGTTAGTTTGGATATTACTTCCTTTACACTTTCCGTTTGGGTGTCTTGTGCAATTACATTGTTTGGTACATACCAAGGAGCGTTTACAATACTTCGAAGAACTTTGGACTGGAACCTTTCTAGGATTTCGATGTTGGATTTGGACGCTGTGCCCCAAAGTTGTATTCCATAGCTCCATATTGGTTTCAGGATCGCTTTGTAGACCAACAATTTGTTGCTAATTGACAGCTGTGATCGGCGTCCTATTATCCAATAAAGTTTACTTAGTTTCAATCCTAGTTGTTTACGTTTCATGAATATGTGTGTTCTCCAGGTGAGTCTACGATCCAGATGCATCCCTAAGTATTTGATGTGCTCTTGTTTTTGTAATGGGTGGCCGTTAAACGTGACAGTGGGGCATGTGCCTTTTCTCTGTGTGAATGTAATGTGGACGGACTTTACTCGATTTGCTTTAATGCGCCATTGTTTGAGCCAGGTGGAGATGTCATCAAGGTTGTTTTGCAGTGCCCTAGATGCTGCGGCTGGATCTTGGTGAACGGATAGGACAGCAGTGTCATCAGCATATGTCGCTGTAGTTATATTGTCATTAGTGGGAAGATCCGCTGTATAGAGTAGATACAGGAATGGTCCCAGTACGCTTCCCTGTGGCACACCTGACGTTATCGGATGCAAGGTTGTGGTTTGGTCTAGGAATTTTACTTGGAAATGTCGATCTTGTAAATAGGACTTTAGGATAAGGAAATAATTATGTGGGAGGTTTTTCCTGATCTTATATAGTAAACCGTCATGCCAGGTCTTGTCAAAGGCCTGTGCTATGTCGAGAAAGGCCGCGGAGCAGAATTCTTTGTTTTCAAATGACTGGTTTATTTTTTTGGTAATGCGGTGTACTTGTTCTAGGGTACTGTGCTGTGATCTGAAGCCAAACTGGTGGTCAGGTATTAATCGCTTAGTCCTCAGAGATGGTTCAAGTTTCTCCAATAGTAGTTTTTCAAGTAGTTTGGACATGATTGGTAAGATGCTGATCGGCCTATATGACTTCGCTTCCTCCGAAGGTTTTCCCATCTTTGGTATCATTATGACTTGAGCCACCTTCCACGATAGCGGAAAGTAGCCTGTTCTCAGAACTGCGTTATACAGTTGTGTCAGATATTGGACCCCCTTTGTAGGAAGTTCTTGCAGAATCCTACCACTGATTAAGTCGAAACCTGGAGATTTTTTTGGATTTACCTTCGTTTGAATTGATTTCTGAACTAGTTTATTTGTGAATTTTTGAAGGGGTGGCTCCAGTTGGTATGTTGTTTCCAGGAACAGCTTGATATCTGCTTCAATGTCAAAGTTATTTTCAGCTGGGTAGGGTTTGAAGACCTCTATTAAGTGTTTGGAAAACACGTCGGCTTTCTCCTTGTTGCTTTTTGCCCACATTCCATCTGCTGTACGTATGGGAGGGTTAGTTAGTTGCGGTCTGTTCATTTTTTTTGTTGCCTTCCAGAGTGAGTAATCGCTTGTTTGTGAGGCTGATAGGTTTTTGAGATATGTTTGTATTTCTTTATTTTTGTGGTTGTTAAGTAGGTTTTTGAGTTGTAGCGTTGCCTGATTAAGTCTAGTTTTATCAACTGGGGCTCTAGTTCTCTGCCATATTTTTCTGAGTTTTCGTTTGTCCGCAATTTTTTGCTTTATAAACGACGGTAGTTCTTGTTGTTTACGTGATAGTTCATTCTTGGGAGTCGTTGCCCATGCTGCTTCCTGAATGGACTTGGTAAGATGTTCTACAGCGTTGTCAATATCAGTGTTTGTTTTAAGTGGTATGCTGAGATCCAACATCTTATCGAGTAAGTTGCGGAACACGTCCCAGTCAGTAAATCTGTTATGTAGACTTGGTGGTTGCGCAACTCCTATAAACTCTGAACTTACATTTATTATAATAGGTGAATGGTCAGATGAAAGTTCGTAGCATGATTGTGCGTTAAGGAAGTCTTTAGAAATACCTTTGTAAATGCCAAAATCTACTAGGTCTGGTATCTTATTTCGATCAGTGGGCCAATAGGTAGGCTCTCCGGTTGATATGTAGCTAAGGTTATTATCTTCAGTTGCCCTTAGGAGTTGCCTACCTTTTGGGGTAATTAGTCTGGATCCCCAATGGGTATGCTTGGCGTTATAATCGCCAGCAGCAAGGAATCGATTACCGAGTGTGTTGAAGAAGTGTACATATTGTGTTCTGTTTATGGAGTGTCGTGGGGGGCTATATACTGCGGTGATGGTCAAAGTACCGTACCAGTCCTCTAGACTTATGCTGGTGGCTTGCAGATAGTCTTCTGTAAATTGATTTAGTTCATGATGTTTAATTGTTGCCTTTATTATAATTGCAGTGCCGCCATGTGCGGTGCCGTCAGGGTGGTTGGTATAGTATAGTGAGTAGTTAGCAAGTTTAAAGAAGCTGCGTTTTGTGAAGTGAGTTTCTGAGATAATCATTATGTCTATATTGTGGTTGACAATAAAAGCTTTAAGTTCTAATACATGTTGTGACAGCCCGTTCGCATTCCAAATAGCTAGTTTAAGAAACTTAATCATTAGTTAGTTGTTAGTTTGGACACGACTGTGGTGAGAAGGTGTAGCATGGTGCCCATTTGTTCCATAAGGTTTTTCAACATATTTTTTAATTCTGCCATGTCATTGTTTGGGGCTGGAAGGGAAGTAAAAAGCTGAGGTGCATTGTTATGAATGTTTTCTTGTGTCTGTCTTACTTTCTGGGCATAGCTAACTCCAGGTTGTGTAGTCTGACCAGCACCTTGCTGTGTTACTGTTTGGTTCTGCTTTTGTCTTAGGGCAGGATATTTCTTTTGTTGCAGTTCTTTGTAAACGGAGCATCCTTTATAGTTGGCAGGATGATTGCCATTGCACAATATACATTTAACACTATTTGACCTTTCTTTTCTTAAGCATTGGTCAGTCGGGTGGTCCCCTGTACATTTAACGCAACGTGGCCTCAAATTGCAGAATTTTTTTGTATGTCCATAGCGTTGGCAGCGGGCGCACTGTACTATCTCCCTTTTTGGGCGAGGAGGTTCAAATTTTACCTTACAATTTAGGACAACTTCCAGATTATAGATTTCTTTATTGTTGTTAGCTGGTTTTATATCAACAAAAAACATAGGTAGCGGTGCTTTAGTTTTGAAGTTTTTTATATTCCAAATATTCTCTACTGCGTGACCATGTTCTTCAATAGCTGATTTCAGGTCCGTTGTGTCGACTGAATAGTGCATGTTTTTAAGGACTACTCTAAAGTTTCTTTCCTCTTTTATTTTATATGTATAAAATTCCGTTTTTTTTTCAGTTAAGGCTTTGATTATCGTTGAGTAGCTTTCTCTTGTTTTTGGAGTGATTTTTACTTGATCAAAGTTTAGTACCTTTATTTCGTAGCTGCTTTCTACGATTTGGTTTAACAGCTGGGTGAGTGGGGTTATGTTTTTGACACCTTTTACAAAAACTGGAGGTGGTTTATTAGGTTCTTCGGGTTCGTTACTATTTTGTGTTTCAGAATTTTTATCGTCCTCTACATGATCGTTTTCTAGGGTTTCAAATCTGTTGGTGGTAGTTACAGGTGAGCTTAACCAATAATCATTTATTTTAGTTTGTTTTACTGTTCTGGTGTCAGGGCTGCCTCGACTTCTTTTTTTTGAATTTTCGACTATCTTCCAATCATTTGTTTGTTCTTGAGAGTGTTGGTTTTGGATGACATTTTGGGGTTGACATGCTATTTGAGAGCAGGGAGTATGTATAGGATGGGGGTATGTAATATTACCTTGCATCTGTTGCTGTTCGTTTGTCATGTGCACAAATGGAGGGTACGCCACTGGTTGCGGTACCAAGTTCCAAATGCATTCTGGGTTCAAGTATACTCCAAGAATACTTAAGTCTGACTCAAGTCGTTTATAATTTCCGCAAACGATACTTTACAAATAGTAATTCAAATTTTCTCGAAAATCTATACTAGGCCGCAATCAATGTCAGACGTGAAAGCATAATCTCTTAAAATGTATCAACACTGTTCCACTGTGCCAAATTATAAATTTATATATTTCTTGGATATAGGTGCAATCTTCTGACTAATTTTTCGAGTATTTGAAATGTCCTTTTACTGCTAAGCGGTTGAAATTAAAAAAGTTGCATTAAAACTTAATATTTAAAAAATATGCATGAAGGGGGAACCGTATTCCTTTTTTTGTTTTGATAGTTTTTTGTTATTTTCTCCGGTACCTAAAAATATTTTTATAAAAAAGAATACGTCCCCTCCTCCCTAATGTAAAACTCTGCATCTCTCAGTTTTTGAATCATTCCATTATCTCGATCCGTTGTCGAAATATTTAGAAATAACGATTTCATGCGTTATCGTTGGCTCCTAAAGGATATGTATAATGAATATCGCGAACGTTATCATTATAGTCACAGGAGAAAGTCTTCCTTTTCTGCCATCTCGATGGTCTACCCAGAATCTTTAGACTTCAGTGCACGAAGAAAATACTTTCTGTCATCTCATCAGTTATCCTCCTGGTTTAGAGTAGTTAACAATGTCGCAGAGAAGTGTTTTTTGCTTATGTAATCGTTTGTAGGTCTATATTAAGTGCTTGCTTGATGTTTACAGAAAGTGCCTGGTGTCCACACAAGGCGTGCTCAATACACCCTACTTTCTGTTCAAATTATCTCCAGAGGGATGTGTACTTTAACCTAATTCTGCGGAATTGTTTGTGTAATTAACAATGACTCATAAAACTGCTTGTTGCCATGTATAAGCTTTCCCGTAGTATCTGACTATAACCAATACTAAATGTATACAGAAAGAAATAACTAAATTCACTAGAGAAATAAAATCAAGGAATGAAAAAAGTACTTATACAATATTCATTATTAACAGAGAAAAATGAAATAAAACAAAGATGTAAAAGTGAACAGGCAAGCGGAAATAAACAGTGAACACTATTTGGCACAGTTAGAGACATTATTAGAGGCTAAAATCACAAAACTAAAACAAAACCACTAAATAAAAAATAAGAAGCTACAGTTAGAAGATAATGGGATAAGCTGGTTACTCCAATAGAAACTACGTAACAATTTTAAATAAATTCCAAACACGGAAGCAAAAATAAAAAATAAATGTTAACGGTTCAATAGAAAATGGAAACCCAAAAGGAAAATTGTAGAGTTATAAAAACTAGCAAAATAATTGGTATGTTTAGGAAAATTCAAAAAGTATTGTACAGCACATTAAAATACCAAAATACCTAAAACAGAAGAAACCACCTAAATTAAGCATAATAAAGAACAAACAAGGAAATAATTATATTAACATAATGCATGAAAATAACACTTTGAAAAATTAGAATAATATTAAATTATATCAATAAGTAAAAAAGCAAAAAAGAAGAAAGAAGGGAGTAGCCTTTATTGATAACACGAAATGGGAACACTATAAACAAAACGAATCAAAGGCAGAAAATAAAGAATATAAAGAGAATATTACAGAAGAGAAATAAGTAGAAGAACCTTCAGTGGATGAATTTAATGTATTAATATATTAAAAGAGAAAACTGGAGAATCTGATGAGATATGTAGTGAAATGATAAAAAGTAGAGAACAAGATTTAGAAGAAAACAGATAAGAATTAATAATAAAAATATGGCAATACCTGAATAATGGTCATTCCGAATTATTGCACTAATTCCTAAAGTAGTAGATCTAAATATATAAAACAACTAAAGAAGAATAACTTTATTAAATACAACAAAATATTAACATCACTTATAATATATATGTAGGTTGAAAAGTTACATAGAAAAAAAAGTACAAGAAATGATATGAAAGAGATATGGATTCTTGCAGATTTCTCACAAGCATTCGATAGCCTTAAAAGAACTATGATAATTGAAGATATATCTGAAGGGTTAATAAGGATGGTTAAAATGACACTGGGAGGAATAAAAAAAAATAGACGATTAACGATATAGAAGATTAATGAACGAGAAATATTAATCATATTAGTAGAAAGGATTAGATGGTATGTTCATATGAAGAGAAAAAGAGAGGACGAAAAAAAAAGATTATAAAATGCAGTCCACAAAGTAATACATCAAAATGGAGACCGATGTTACAATGAGAGACAGAAGTAATTCAGAACATAAAAAGCATGGCAAAAGGATTTACAAGATAAAATGAAAAATACGAAGTATGGAAGAAAGTGGTGAAAGACGCTGAGAAGCATAATAACAGAGAAGAAGGAGAAGGTACACAAAGTCAGAAGAGTTCATTCGATGAGCGACTCTAATTTCTATAAGAATCCACATTCTTGTATTATTAATACTATTATTATTATTATTATTATTATTATTAATATTAAAACATGAGGCCTAATGAGAAGTTGAACGATTGATACTTAATGGTGACAATGTTTTTATATTAAAAAAAAAGGTAGGGTGCATTACACTTTTTTTAAGATTAATAACTAATCTATTTTTAGTTTCACATAAAGAATAACTATCTCTAGATTGCCACAAATTAAAGGTAATAGTACATTTTAATGGAAAATGGAGATAGAACAAAAAACTGCACGCAGACTAATTGAATTGGAATATACCTCAGAAAAATCATCTGGTATCGTGTTAAAGAAAAACCACTTAATAACAACATTGGGTAAAAAAGAGCAGTTAAAACATGAAAAATAAATTTCTGTATGAACTCACTATTTATATAATCTATGTTGAAATTAAATAGAAAGCAAACATCAAAGGAAAATGAAAATGAAAATAATAATGCAGGACCCAACCAATCATGTGCAAAACTAGCAAATCTACTATTAATGCAGGAAGCTAAAAAAATCACGTATTTATTTCATATTTCACGGCATTGAAGTACGCTATTCAAACAATTGCCTTCTAGCAAAGGTATTTTTAATTATGTTATAAAATAGGATAGGTTGTATTTCTTAGTATACCACACTTTATAATTTTGAAGTTTGTAGGCTTTCACAGCCACAGTAAATCTGAGGTTTACTGCTTCCGAAAGATCGCCTCATTTTATGAGATATTTCTTAACGTTTCGGCGTCTGTTATAAGTGGGTTCTTCAGGAGGGAATGTGTGCACGGTAACTCAACTACTGAACGTAGCGAGAGGCGCAACATATCTGGAGGGTGAGATGTCCACGGTAACTCATCTATTCAACGTAGCCAGAGGTAAAACACATCTGAAGCTAAGATAAGCACGGTAACTCAACTATTCAATGTAGCCAGAGGCGATACACACCTGAATTGGAAAGTGAGTGGGAACGAATTTATATGTTTTTGTGGTCACTGGACCCTGACAAGTTGGGAGTGGAGGTATGACATGTATCTACAATATTCTTTGATATATGCCCTTGGAAGATAGGGGAAGCAATGAATCCATTACAGGGGAAGATATTCTCCTATTTTTTTAGAATTTGGAGATTTATTTTTATATTTGGGATTTGTTGTAGCCGTGGGAGAGAAGTACTGATTGGATATGATTCAGTTCTTATAAGGTTCTTATAAGGTAAATTAAAGTGAAACCGAAGCCTTCAAGATTGCTTGATATTAGATGGTAATCGAATTAGTAAATATAGAAATAATTATTTACTAATTGTATGTATAATAAATAAATTATAGGGTACTCATAGATAATAGTTATTTTTTTATGTACCAATCACCAAAGTGATTAGTGACAAAACTTTTGATTGATATACAACAGAGACGTGTCAGTGCCGTTACCAACACGTGATTAAACCTGCAAAATGAAAAATATTATTCTAGGAATTTGAATGGTCTTGTTCATACTGGTTCGGCATAGGGCCCGATCACGACCATGTGGTACACACACTGTCCATTATAATACCGTGATTTTCATATTTCTCCCAGATCTATTGCTGTTTGATTTTTTTATTTCATTGTTTTTTAGTCAAATGTATTTGTATTAGTTCCAGATATTTTAAAGTCCTGTTCCTAATTTTCAGTTTGCAAAAATTTCTTACTTCACTATTTCTGCCATATGCCCCATTCTCGACAGAAATAAAGTTACTATGTACGTCGACAAAAGCCAACCAAATTACAGAAAATATTGTTTTGCACCTGAAAAAGAATGATATTTGGAGGAAATAGTAGCGTGTTTTCAACCCGTGGTTCTTATAGCTTTAAAAAAGTTCCACATTTCATAAAAATCGTTTGGTGTGTTTTTTGATATTGTCTCTCTCAGGGTAGACATTAACTAGTACCTCAATTGTTCATAAAGTTTACTTTTCTTACGATAGTGTAAACTGTCTTATCCTCAAAGCAATAACTAAACCAAATTTTCTTTAGTGTATCTCCAGTGGCTAAATACTTGGAAGGAAAAATAGTAGGGATATACCTACACTTTTTTTGTTTTAGATACTTCATGTAAATTTAGGTGTCCAACAACAACTTTAGAAAATCTTCAAAAAAAAAATAATAAACTATCAGTGGCGAAGACACAGAAATAGTGAAAACGTACAAATACAGTTAAACTTTCTAAAAAATTTTTTAGGACATGGACTCCATGTTTAACATTAAGTAAGTAGCCAAGCTTTTACAGGTTATGATAGAGTTAGTGAACCATTTGCACCCGAAAATGAAGAAAACATGAAACACGACTCAACAGAAGTTACTGTGACTATGGAGTCACATAATGCCAATTTGTCCAACTTAAAACAAACAGATTTTATTGGTTTTATTACGTGTTCTTATTAGGGATTTTTTTATCAAAATAAATCACTTGTTGACATTTTGTAATAATAATTGAATAACTCTTTGAAATGCTGTCACCAAATGAAGTTTTTGATGCACATTTAAAAAAAATTGTTGAAATCGGTTAATAACGTCAAATACTATGGTGGTGTTTCTAATTTAGATGGGTCATACTGTACATCATATATTTTTTAATTAGTGTAGACGTTCGTATAGAGAGTGTGTTGTAATCAAGGTGGTTCTACTTTATTTCTATATTTACGTACCTATATTCAAGATATTTGCTATTGTGAAAATTTAATGCTGTGCAAATTAGGCTCTGCATACGTTAAGTGAGCCGCATTGGCACAAATTTAGAAGAAATTTAAATTCTTCGTTATCGAGAAAATAAGTTACCTACAAGAGATTTTATGACATAAAATCCTGTACATAATTGTTTACATAGCTTATTTAAGTTACCGTCAAACCTCAAGGTTGAGTCTCTGTAGAGGCTTTAAAATTATTTTTTTATTATGCTTATAGTTTGGCCTCTTACCAAGATATTGAACAACTAATATTTAAAAAGGGTACAATATTATTTTTTTAAATTAACTTAAGCCTAGTTCACATTACAACTATTTTTAATATTCTTTACTTTACTATTTATAGCTCCACTTACAATATAACCATTTTATAATACCATAAAATATTGGTAATATCCGCAATGATACCGTACTCTTAACAAAGGTCCCAATATAATTCTGTGAGAATTTTTACTCTGTTTAACAAATTAAGAACAGCTTTTTTTATTAACTGAAATACCGATACCTACCTGACAAATAGAATTCAAATAAATGTAAAGCAGCACGCCTTAATCCTATTTGAGATCTGTGCATACGAGTTTCCACTCTTCTAAAATTTCTCAAAACGGGTGCTCTGGTTAGGTTAAATTTCACTTAATGGCACTTGAGTACAATCTACATAATTGTTGTGATTATTTCTTCCGCAACTTATAGTAGCAGAAAAATACAGACAAGAATTTTTAGTGTGGGGACAATTACATTGGCAGTAATAGACATTTCTGACATGCTTCTAGACCAACGGGACTTTCGTAAATTTTATATATTTATCATATATAAGATTGTCTAGGTCGAGTTGAAAAGGCATACGGCTACAAGAAAGCATAAGACAGTTATAGAACCAAAATATTTTACTTGAGCTATAAATCAATATCATTCAGATGCTAAGTTCGTAGTTCTTGATATTACACGGTTCACAGATGCTGTGGCCGCTTCATACTGACCCTGGAAATGAGATATATATCAGTCAGTTCGGAAAATTTTGTTTGCGTGAATTGTGGTAAAAAGTTTTCCAATAAGAACTAGGCTATTTGTTACCCTTCATAAAAGGAACAGATAGGGAGTCCTATATCAGCACAGGTCTAATACAGACACATAGGATAGATTTATGTTCATTGCTTGTAGGTAACGCTATATTTTTGCTTCGACCCTTTCAGGAAGACTTATTATCCTTTATTTGTTGAAAGTTACATCACATGATTTTCAAAACAAATAAACAAAGAGTTAGCTTATTGAAAATGTAATTTAAAAATTTCTACTAGATCTTAAATTATTAAAATTAAAATAAATTATAAATGCAGATGTGTTTAAGCATAATATTTTAATAAATACATTATTTGAGAAAACAAGACACAATAGAAAACATAAGAAGAAGCCTTATAAAAACGTAGTTAAACAGAGAGACCAAATAATTACAAGGCCAAGCCCTACATATAATAGTTAACTGAGTACTGAATATTTTTGTTGCATAATATAAGACGCTTATATTATAAACATACTATTTAAAAATTAAATTAAAAGTACAATATAGTAACTCTTCTCAGACAATCATCCTAAAAAATATTAGCTTGTGAGATGTCTCTACATTAGGTAAATCCTCTTCCTCATAGAATCTGCAATCTTCTTCGTTTTCTAATCCGAATTTCTTTAGGTGTCCTTTAAATCAGAGGTACCCTATTAGAACTGTTATTAATTAGTCTAAGCACTTGAAGGTTGTTTAATTATTTGGTCGTTAAATGTCTTCTTTTTTCATTATTTCTGCCAAATTGGTATTGGAACTGACCCCACTGAAGAGTTTTGGACATACAAAGGACAATTGAGCTCCTTTTTTGGCCAGTATATCTGCTATCTCGTTACTTTCCACTCGAGAAGAGTGTCTCGGAACTCATTGAAGGGTGACTAAGTTCTTATTAGCTAGCTTATTCAGTTTTTGTTTTCGACATTCCCAATCCTTATAGAACTGATAGCGCTGGATCTCAGTGTTTTGATGAAAGCACTATCCGACCTGATGATAATTTCTTGTCGACAATAGTTTTTCTCTAGGTTAAATTGTCTCATTTTCTAGTCTCGGAGTTATTCTTCTGGGATCGACATGGTCGATTTGCGACTGATCACGCTTTTTCTTATATTTCTAAATCTCGTTCTGTTCACAAGCTAACTGTAGAGGTGTGAAGTTTAAGATTTCCTTCATTGCTGCCGTTAAATATATTCTCATTGCACCAGTTTTGCATATCATTGTTAGTCTGAACTTTTAAGAGGTTGATCCATGTGGTGGTGATACTGGTTTTATTACTCCATATCACTGCTCTATATGTGATTTTTTGCTATGTTTATCCATCGCAGGATGCTTGGGATACATCTCCAGTTTTCCCTGCAACTTTCCTGCATATTACCAGGGCTATCGTCTCCTGATTGATTACTTACTCGTCGTGTTTATCCCAGAGATGTTTACTATCTAGATTGAATCCCCAATATTTCACTTCCTGCTTCCAATCTAAATCTACCCCATCAAGTCTGATGGATTTCTGTCCTGGTGAAGATTAATAGGGTAGTTTTGGTGGAGTTGATATTCAGTTCCACTGATTGGCACCATCCTTTTGCCTAGTTTAGATTTCTTTGAACTATGTCACAAAGGATCCCTACAAATTTGCCTCTTGTTATCACTATATCATCGGCATAATCTTGGCAGGATATGCCGAATTTCTCTAGTCTCCGAAGTAGTTCATCTGTTATGAAGTTCCGTATAAGCGAAGACTGCCTCAGGTTGTACAGACGAATGCGATCTCTTGCTCCATACTAGTCTCTGTTATTCTGGTAGAGAGAAGCTGACATATCCACTGAGATATTGTTCCATCTACTCCTCTAATTTCTAATGCCAGTTTGATAACATCATGTGGAGGGTGGTTAAAGGCTCCCACTATATCCAGGAATGCCAATGATTCTTGGATGTTCTTCGTCATCTGTACAGCGCAGTTTCAATGGACTTGTCTTCTTAGTATGCATGCTATCGAGAGTGGAGAGGCACTCTTTCCAGGATTTATGTTTTAATATAATTCTCAACCGCTTTTTCCATCGTTTTTTTAACAAGCACGGTGTGAGGTGATTTAGGATGTGTAAAGTCGTTTTTCTGTACTTTTGAAATGAAGGTTACTCTTGTCCTTCTCCACATACTTTGTATTTAGCCAAGTTCTAAGCCGCTCCTTCTTAGGCGGATTATATATGGCAGTTTTGCCCTTGCTGAGAGATGTTAAAAATATTAGGTATTTGTTTTGCAATATCTTTCATATTGGTTATCGATTCCTCAATGTACCTACAATTCAGCTCCACTTCTGGATTTTCACTCCTCGTGGCGATATATATACGTAATGTCTGGCTTCGCATCTACAAGCATTGTAGCTGAAGTTCTCCTTAAACAATGACCGATATATTCTCTTGCATCTGGCAATTTAAAAAAAACTGCTTCTTCCTTAGAAACAGTACTTTTCTTATAAATTTCCATTACCATGCGACAACACCAACTACTTACAAATTAAAAAAAAATATTTTTTCATTCATCATCTGGACATAATGATACATATTTTAAATAAATAAATAAATAAATAAATTATTTCTAAATTTACCCTAATTCCCGAATACCTTTGAATAGGAGCTTCAAATAGAAATTTTTCAAATTGTTCCCTGGTAAATGCTTTAGAAGTTTTGGGAACACAGGATTTGTTTTGCGTCTTTAAATAAATATGTAGATTCAAGTACTCGCTTACGCCTATCTATTGTATGATTAGTATTGATCTTATCTGATCCTATCATAGAATAACGTGCGTCAGCTGATTAGCTAATGAATGTATGAATTCAACGATCGTTCTTGGCACATAAACATCCACTAACGTTTTTCCTTATAAGAATTGTTGCACTTCCTTCGTAGCCTTCTATTGGCTGAATCGTTGATGTATAGTTGCTCTCTTAATTCATTTTTGTTTATGGTTTGGGATTTATATACTGAGGAGATACGCTGAATTTCACTTGTGATGTAGGGTGTTCTTAAGTCATCGTGCAGCATCCAACTATTCACATACCATGGGGTATTTGTTTCTTAGTCCTTTGAATTGAAATCTTTGGATAATATTCACTGTCGTTGGCTTGATACATCCAGAGCTGAATTCCATAAGATCATAAGGGTTTCAGGACAGCTTTATATAATAATGTTTTGTTATTTAAATAAAATTTCGATTTTCTGCGTAGCAGAAAATACATCTATTTAAATTTTAAGTCCATCTGAGTTCTTTTGGTTTGTATGTATTTTCTCTAAATAAGAGATCGTCGAGATGGAGGTCGAGATATTTTGCTTCTGTACCTATATATATTGAAAAATTGTCCATAATTTGAGGTGGGTAAGTAGATAGGTCCATAATAAATGTTGGATAAACTTCGTTTAATTGACCTTGGTTCTCTATTTAGTGTACCATTTTTTTAAAGTATTTATATGATTCTGTAGGATTCCTGATGCTCTTATCGGATCTTTATTTCTAGTAAGAACTGCTACGTCGTCAACAAACGTAGTGATCTTGGTGTCAGTGGTCAGTGAGGAACACCTGACTTGATAGGGAACAAGTTTGATTGCTTATTGTTGGTATTTAACGAAGTAGTGTGTATTATACTGATAAGATTTGAATAATAAATAATAATAGGCTAATAGAACTTTCTTTAATTTGAATTGCAAGTCTCCATACCACACCTTATCGAAGGCCTGAGAGATGTCTAGAAATAATGTATTGCAGGATTTCTTCTCTTCAAGCGTAATAATAGCGTAATCTGTTCATACTATTAAAAATAGTTGTTAACAGTACAATTATTTTTCGGGGCAGAAATTTTAATATTTGTGGTGTAATTATATCTCTATGCGCAGGATTTTCTTTTAGATTTCATAGTTCGAGAACACCTAAACAGGGTCTTCGAAAATCAATGGATAGGAAGGGGAGGACCAGTGGCTTGGCCTCCTCGATCACCAGACCTAAATCCATTAGATTTTTTTTTGTGGGGCTATCTAAAATGTTTAGTATACGCCAATCCAATACAAAATCGGGAACACTTATTGGAACTGATTAACTTCCATTGTCGCGAAATAAGGAATAATGTTGGCACATTGTGGAGGCTCCAACAATCTACAATTAAAAGATGTAGGGAATGCATTGCAGTAGAAGGAGCTCATGTTGAACCGACGTACAAAATGAATCAGTAAAATATGGTATTTATCGAATATTTAATAAAAAAACGCATATGGAACAAAATTTTTTTTCTCGTAAACGGTTTACTTTATCGATGTCGATGAAGAGTACCTTTTTTTTAGTTTAAGGTTTCAGCTGTTCAATAGTATTATTGATATGCCTCTATCATACAGGGTGTAAAAAAAATAAGCATTATTCTGTTAAAGCTAGTCCGTCCCTGGAAAACTAAATAAGCCGAATAAAATTAAAATGGTTCATTTTGAGGAGACTTACCTAGCAACCATCATACTGAAAAATTATTAAATTACACCAAGTACTTTAAGAATTATTCAAGATAAACCGATTTCCAGAGGCGTCCTTCAGGGGCTTATATCTCAGTAGGGAGGGCCTGTAGGAAATTTTTTTATGGGAACTTGTCATATTATTTTTTCATATTTTATCCGAATCCTATATCCTATAGTACTAAATGAAATAAATAAATATAGAACGTTCTCCTCTTTTAGATCACCTTCTATACTAAACATATCCTTCTAAACTAAATATATAATATTGATCAAATATTTTAGAAAATAAATAATATCATTGGTTAGAAGATTTATGGTCAAAATTAAGTCTGTATGTCAAATGGCTTTATTTTGATAATGTAACAATATCTAATTTTATTTCAATTTGGATCTCCGAAATAATAATTTGTTAAAGATTTTTTCAAAAATTTAAATAATCGTTATTGTAACGATAACATTAAGGCAATATAATAAAATATTTTAAATAGGACTATATCATTACTATCAGAGAAATGTTCCCTCAAAGACTGATGATTTTACAAACAGCATAATGCAGCGAGTAACGTCACATGACGCTTTATACCTAGATAAGACCAATCATTGTATGACGCTTGTCAGCTCAAATGCAATACTGCAATACCATTGAACAGAATTAAACTGATAACTTTTTGGATTAATTCGTTTCCGTTATTTTTTTATTGTCCTTTAATTTTCTATAAATTGATATTTTCGGCAGTAGATGTCTTACTATTCAAAGTTAAGTAAATGTATTTAACAAAAATCAATTGTTAGTTTAACCCTAGAACATCGAATCGTCGTAAAAATTACTAGTCGACAGATTCAATTCCCAGTCTTAAGTTTAGGATAGTAAAATTCTCACTAACTCTTTCACATTGTGACTATTGCCTTCTTATAATGGTCGTAAAATTTACGATGGTCTAGAATTTGAATAGTGAAACTAAAAGTTACATTTTTTAAGTACAGGTTCGTAGGTTTATTTTAATTTATTTCTAAACTAGTATTAAGATAAATTACTCTTATCAGAATGTACAAATGTCGACCAATCGTAATATGATATACAGAGAAATAACACAAAAAAGTGAAAAAATTATGGAGAAGACAGTTATTCACTTGATGATGAGAGAAAGAGAGGAACGAAGAGGGTGAAGAATCCGAAAATGAAAGAGATAAATGTATGTAGTAGATGACTTTTTCTTCCACCATAACATCCATTATTTGAACATTTCCTATTTATAAACGCAGCAGAGGTCTTTAAATGTATATAGGAGTCTGTATATAATTATATGATATTCGGGATTCCTTAACAGCTACGTCCACCATTTCATTGCCTTGAATTTCTGAATGTCCCTTAACCTTATAAAATTAATACAGCGTCCTTAATTGTTTGTTGGTACAAAACATATTTGATTTTTCCGATTTTTCCTTTAAGATGTGTCAGATCTTGGTTTTCAATTTGCTATAATACCGATTATGAACCCTACACTATAGTCGCTATTGCTACAGCCGAATAAATGCTACACATCTTCGACAATCCGTATTTAATTGTATTTTTGGATGGTACATAGAAGGCACTGCCAACTTCGTATTCATTTTTGCTTCAATCCGTGTATGTTACTATTATCTTGTCTAATTTGTTTATAATACTGAGAAAGACGTTTTTGTTGTAGGAAAGTTGATCTTTATAAATACGGTACACGACTGTGAGTTTAAAACTGCCGAATTTGTATCTATAATTAAATCCTGTTGAACAAACACATTATGAAAATTGTGTAAATTCATCTAAAACAACATCTATAATAAATCTAATAACTGAAGATAGAAATGACATTTGAATTTCACAGTGGGAATATTCACCACTCACCTTCACTTTTTAAACCAATAAATTATATACCTGGAAGCAAAAGAATATTTTGACCCTTTTGATTGTTTTCGCCATTTTATCAACGATGATATGATTCAAATAATTCTTGAATATATAAACCAAAAAATAGCTCGCTTGTCGGAAAAATATATAGAGAAGAATCTTATCGTTTCCAAAACATTATCTATGAACGGTTTATTAATATTTGAAACAAATATGAAAAACAATTATTTCAATGCAAGAAAAATGCTTCGTAGACTAGTATCAGATGCTACATATCTTTTGAAACCCCTATAAGTTTCAGCCTTTTCCTGTTTTTGTGAAATTAGATTGACAAAAAAAAACTAGAACCAAAATAATTGAAAAAACCCAGCTAAACATAGATTGACGATTCTCAAGCTTTGCGATTCATCTAAAAAATACGTGATCAACGCTAGTCCTTATTTGGAAAATGGAAACTAACACTGGGAGTCTTTATTGAACCAAAACATTGATTAGTACAAACATAAATATTATATATAAATATATATAGATGAACGATTGGTGAATTGGTGGAATTAGCAGACGAACTACAGTATAATCCTAGAAGGAAGGACGGAATTCGTAGAAGGAACGATAAAAAAAATAAACCTCAGATTCCGCCAGAACTTTTACAATTTAAAGGAAGAGCACCAGGTAATTCAATGTTATGTTTTGACAAGAAAAAGGCTAGTTTCATACGTACTCAAAAGTAACAAACTCGTACTCTTACTTTTGATAATTAATGAGGAGTTTTGAATAACACCACCAAAAAATCTGAATTCATACGTACTTACAATGCTATAAAATCAGGCATTGATAATTTTGTTCTATTACGTAGAAACATAAACTGTTGTCGGAAAAGCAGATGGTGACCTCTAACTATTTTCTAAAAGATTCCTAATAAAAGTTTTATTAATTCCAACGTTTTTACTGGTTTATTATTCGTAAAAAAACACTGTTCGCTATAAATATATACTAAAATTGTCGAAAGCTATGATTAAACAATGACAAATATAAAAAATGTCCTATCTTTAACACCAAATATTCGTGATTTATAATATTTTAAACAAATCTATAGCAGTGGATGGCCCATCTAAAGAGAAAAAAGAACGTATCCTCTGTTTTCTTTTGTCGAACTCCAATCACCATAACAAGTTGCGCAATCGAAAATTAGCAAAAGGTATATTTGTGAAGACGACCAACTACGGCATCAATCATGTAAATTACTAAAATGTGTTTTTTGCTAGGATCTGATTTTGATTATATTTTTCTAGATGTGACTTTTAATTAAGATAACTGTAAGAATATCAATACAAGCTGACAGAATAATCTTTTTCTGTAACATTTGGCCTGGGGCCCTCAAAATAATCGCAGATGGAGAAAATCGTTATAAGAGCAATTCGGGCCAACATTTATTTGTTCACATTGATATGACGTGTCGAAACATATACTTTTCCCAATAAAAAGTTTCTCTCGGTAAATATTTCCTGCGGAAACTTTAGCAATAAGTTACGTTTAAAAGATTTTAGTTGACTTGAACTACAAAACATTAGACATTTAAGACATAAAATATACAAAGGTGGTTAAGTTAATATAATAGTTATTTTAAAATTGAAATAAATAAAAATGGTAGGGAACTTTATCAAAAATTCTATAAGTTCAGTAATTACACATTTATGTACATTAAAGAATCTTCCTAATTATGTTGCCCACCTACCAAACATTGCCATATCTTTAAAAAGATACAATTTAGTATTGGTAAAATACATATGCGACAGGGTGGCCATCACAGCAAGGTAACTTAGTACTTTCGGTATTGGTGTTTTGCTGCCAACCTTCACTGAACTATAACAAATTTGACCTATGGGTACTGGCATCAGTAGGCTATAATGTATTTTCAGAAAGTAAGAAGAAAAGAGTAATTGTACTTTTTAAGTGTGCATATTGTTTTAGAAATATGTCAATAGCATTTTGGCTTTACAAAGCCGTTATCAGAACATTTATAAAATTATGAATATTTTATTCGGATTTTATAAAGATAATTTAGATTTACTCTTGATCTGAAACTATTGAACTTGATACAAAGAAAAGAAAGGTTATATACGATTACATATAAATAATATTTAAAAAAAATAATTTATCATAATTTTCTATTTTTACCTCTTTCTTCTTTGTACTAATTTTCTATTAACAGTTTTAAATCATAAGTAAATCTAAATTATCATTATAGCTAATATCCGATTGTAGTATTCATACCTAACTACAAATCAACCCGAAAAATCCCCCCTTCCCAAAAAAAAATCACAACCCAAAATCACGACAACTAAAATTAAATAAGAACCTGATCGAAAAATACCATCTCGAATCCTCAAATTTTATGGTTTTTTATTAATGTTTTGAATTTTTAATAGTAATATTTAGACTAGTTTCTATGGTCATAATAATAATAATAATAATAATAATAATAATAATACTTCATTGCCATAAGATTTTAAACTACTGTACATAGGCAAAAATATAACTAACTATAAGCAGTAAACGTTTGCATAATCAGATTAAAAAGTAACTAAAATTAGGCAAATTTATAGAATTCATTTAATGAGCAAAAACCATTTTTCAACAAACGTTTCTTTTAGAAATTTATTTATTAGTTCTAGTGAGGTCCTTTCTCATAAAAACTCGTTTTGTATCATGGTATACTTAAATTATTGGATCCTCTTGTTGACATTTTGTCATAATAGTCGTAATTTGCTTTGAGTTTTCCTTTACTATTGTATACATATACAGTGATATTATATATCTAAAATGATGGCACAATCATAATATTAATTTTTTTTAAATAATATCGACAAGAAAAATTTGCTCCAAACCAAATACATACTATTCTTAAAATTATTTTCTAAAATATAAGAATCTCAGATGCCTCAATCTGGAGAATGAAACTATATTGAATAATAGATCTACAGAGGCAAAATAAAACATCCTTATATTATATATTCTTAAATACGAAATAGATTATTATCTAAAAATTGTAGATCTTTTAGGTTTTACCTCTGACCAAATTAAATCCTGGTGCTTTTTTATTTCTTCAGCAACTTGTTTTGGAGTGACGAGAGTAATATTTTCTTACTTTGGATTAGTTCCCATATACATTTTACTTATTTCTGGTTTATTGCCAATATGTTTACCATTTGTTCTATCTCTTTAGACTTTAGAATAAAGTGTCCCATGACGTTCGGACAGTCCAATAACTCGAAAAATCGAAAAATGTTTGCATGACAAGTATGAAATTTGGCCGCAGTGGAAACGATACCTCTTGTCATGATTCTGTTGTGTAGTAATGATAGATAATATGGGACATTTATTTTTATTAAATTTATTAAAGCAACATTTTGTTTGCAATTTGCAATATTGGCTTATATTTTTTCTCGCCTTTCCGGTTACGTGGCACCTACTTTTTGAATTGGACAACCGTTATACAGAGTGCCCCACGACGTTTTTACAATCCAGTTTCTCGAAAACTGTCCAAATTTAATAAAACTAAATCGCCCATGCTATAATTACTGCCCAATAGAATCTTGACAAGTTTGGTATCGTTGAATTTGTTTTCGAAAGGTATAACCAAAAATGTAATATTATACTGGTTGTCCCATTTAAAAACGTTTGTTGAGGTCACGTGACCGAAAATGAGAGAAAAAAAAGTATTTTTATAATAAATACAATAAGCATCATTTTCGATTGTTTATAGCTGCCAAATTTCATATTTGTTATGTGAACAGTTTTCGAGATATTGGATTGTCAACAAGTCGTGGAACACCTTGTATATGTAAAATTACATAATTTTAAAATAAAACTGTGAATATATTCTAATTTTCCCATTTTGGATAAAATTAGGAAAAACTCTGGAAAATGAACATTCAGCTCCATCTAGAAAGCAAATCACATAATAAATTGTCAGCTCAACCCTTAATATATACAGATTTCTTCTTTTCATTTCTACTAGTACCGCATTATTCGAAAGCAGTTTTCATTACAGTAGATAGCAAAATTTGGTTGATATCTCACTTAATAATTCTTTTACTCAATAGATGTAGCAATATGTCGAATCTACGAATAATTATATATAGATATACAGGGCGTAGATCATTTATTTGAAAATGTATAAATGGCAACACCTCAAATATTTAATTTAAAAATATATCATGTAACCAAGGAATATCTACCTGATTAATTATAAAATTTGGTTTTAGTTTACAGATGAATCTGACCGTTTAATCGTTTAATGTATCGTTTGGTAAAGTAGTTTCAATAATTCAGTGAAAATAGCGTTTTATTCATATTAAGAATATCACATTTTAATTTGAATTTAATACGCGATGTTTTGTACCACTGTCCTAAAGATTGTTGGAAAGTGTAGTATATATATTACCTAAAAAACATAGCGGTAGAAATCGTTCGTATCTAGTAATGGTTACCATTTTTCACTCTTCCACATTCCCTGTAATCAACCATTCTAAATATCCAGGTGTACTGACATAAAAACTTGAACCTAACCCAGTTATTCAAGTGTCGCGGTATTGCTGACTGTAGTTGCTTTTTGGTAAATAATAATTCGATAGTTGTAAAATGCTAATATTTTTCTTTGAAAACAGCTTACTTTAGAAAAAAAAATATAAGCCATTTTTGTTCGGCATACGTTTTTATACCTCATCCATAAATTTGCGCGTTATTTTTGCGGACACCCATATACGTCAAATATCAATATTTTAATTTCAAAAAATGTCGTATGAATTATTTGTAATTTTACACTAGATAATGTTTCTCTGCAAAGCCTTTTTTCTATAATGTTTCTGTTTGCGAATCTAATAGTAGAATCCAGTCCAGTACCTGTGAAATTTCCCTGTCTAAAGTATTACAATATTCATAGCCGGATTAACCCTTAAAGGCCTGCAATTATAATTTTTTGAACCCTTTTTACAATTATTTATATAAATACATCCCATCTTGAAGAACCCAATTATTCCAATTATTTTACACCCGTTCATTCAGAGCGATGAAAAAGAAAAGCGGACCCCTAATTTAGCTGAAGTCCTTCTAAGCACGTGCTTATACGTTAATCAATCCCTAACACTGTTTAATTATGTATTTCCTCTTAATAAAATATTAAATAAATTTATATCCTCCACGACCATCAGTATATGTATTAATTCCAAAATTATTTTTAATAATAGAATGTATGTGTTTTGCATGTATTTCCGTTTTATAATAAGCTACGGAATGAATATTCCGTAATGGTTCTAAACAATATCCATAGCTATGGATGTCGAAACTGTCACTGGATGTAAATATGTAAATGGCTCCATTGTAATAATTTATGTTCAAACAAATGTTAGTGTTAATTTATAAAATAATGAGTGAAAAACAATATTAACTGTACTAATATTATTTTCCTCTTTTATTGTCCTCTCTGTCCCTAGTTATGTTCATAAGCATTCTCTCTCGCACACACTTGGTCCAGAGATTATACATACACCGTGTACATAAAGTATGGAATAAATTCATTTTAACACAAATGGTTTACCCTGTATATTTAATTGTTATACAAAAATACATTAAATTAAAATAAAAAACCGACCTGTCTCAAAATTGTTTGTTTAGCTTAAAATGAATTTATTCCATACTTTATGTACACACTGTTTATGGTCTAAGCTTACAAATGTTGAAAGGTTTTCCAGAAAATTTCTTTCTAAGCACATTCCAAAATATTATTGGATTTCATACATTACTAATATAATAACTGATATAATTTGACCAAAAGATATTTCTAGATGATCTTGGTTCATTACTGTGAAGTAAACAATTAAATATGACAAACGTTTAAATCAATCCATAATTTCATAATGAAGTAAAATTGTTAATCAAATTGCAACATGGTTTTTATACGGTTGTCTTCTTGTCTAAAAAATTATAGGAATTTATCAAAAATCTTCATTATGACTAACAAATTTATGACATTTTTCTGTATAGTTTTCATTAGTATTTAAGAAATATTAAGTAAAATTTGAAAATATTTCAGAAGCATACTCACAAAAATATGTAAAATGAAGTCTCCAGGATTGGTATCATGAAAAACAATTCAATAAATTGACTTATTTATTTTAACATGGCGACATTTTGAATTGCATAACACTTTATTTTTTTTACACATACAAAAAGTAGTGAGACACTTTTTTGTGCATTTGCACATGAAAAATCCTTGTCTGTACATTTGCTTATTCTCTTTTATTTTGTCGATGTCAATAAAATTTTGCTTACAAATATCAAATTCTAATCTGGTGTGCAGATGATTTATAACCATATTCTAACTGGTACATGTTGTAATCGGTTTTTAATAAAACAACAACTATTATATTTCTGAATGCAACTGTAGTTTTATCTTCGTCGGAAAGAGATATTGGTAATATAATCGCCAGCATTAATATAATGGTGTGTTTTGTCACTGAAAGATATCAATTTTATATACGTCTTTCCAGCAGCCTCCACAAAGAAAATAAGAAAAGAATGCTGCAAGTACGGCAAACGAGAACTGTGTCATCCTATCACATTATAAAAAAGCCGTTACTTCTCCACCTGCAACTGCAGATCCATATGTGATATACATGTCACAAATAAATTATAGACATATGGCCAAAACACGTCTGGAAGTTGAGCATACAATAAATGGAATTTTAATTGTCGATGTAGGGAAATAAGAACTTGCATCCATGCACACCATGACCAAAGTTTCCGTTGGAATGTCGATACTTTTTTTTCTGCTACTGGATCAGAAAATCCTCATTCTCAATACCAAAAACCTACACAATCGACTTAGGCACAAGATACGCTTGATTTGAGTAATGCTTTATAAAAATGTTTATTAAGAAAATTATAAAGTGTACATTGTGGTTTAGTCTCTAAAAAAGAGATAAAAATATCCGTAGATATTTTAATGACTTTGGTGGAGATGTAAGTAAAACAAAATTTTCTCACTTTCCTTACAGTGAAATGAAAGGATTTTATTTTTATTTCATTTCTTGTTAGTTCTTATAAGGTCTCTGTTTCTGTTTGTTGTCAGATCAATCCTTATATAAATCAACAATTCCTGATATTCGCTTAGATATATTGAATAAATATTGCAAACTGGTTTAACAATTTCTGGCAATCAAGAAAGACAAGGTAATGGCTAAACGTTTTTGAACGCTAATAGTTTCAAATTTTGCATCCATTTTCGAAACAAACATACTACATAATGAAAGGTGCCAGAAAATTCAAGTCTAAAATGATGATGAGAGTTAGGCATCCAAACGTTACTCGAATATTCAAAGGATGGGGAATAGCGTTAATTAAATTGTTACATAAGAAAATAAGTAAAAAATATTGTAACAATTATAGAGGAATAACAATAATGAACACTATCGTAAAAATATATGAACGAATAGTGGATACCACCAGATTTTTACAATAAAACAAATAAGAGAAAAACGAGAATTAAAAAAAATCTCTACCTATCTTTCATAGACCTAGAAAAAGCTTTAGACGATCAAAGTGTAGAACAAAATAAAGAGGAGTAAATAACAAAAGAATTATTCAATATCTTAATAAAACAAATACTAACTATATAATAAGAAATAATAGAAACAAGCAGGAGGACGAAACACAACCCTATTTAATGTACCTATGGATATTATCAAAAAATTCAAAAGTAAAGTTAAAACATCGATTAAACGAAATCAAAATTTAGAGATAGCGAAATTGCAGATGGAGCTTTTGCAGATGATGTGATATTAATAGCAGGAAATCAAGGAAAACTACAAGAAAATCTAAATATATGGAAAGAAACAATGGAAGAAGAAGGCATGAGAATAAACACAACTAAACTAAAATATTAATAATAGAACATCAAAATATTAATACTTAAATCGAAATAGACAACGTGAAAATTGAACAAGTAAATAAAAGAATATAAACATCTCGGAATAACACAAGAACAAACTATAAAACTCTATTATGCTATGAACCAAATATTCATTAATGAAAAAGACATAAAATTAAAGTTTCTAGATATACAGTGCTGAATTAGCTTATGGATGCGAGGGCCTTCTTAAAGGCACAAAAAAGAAAAATACAAGCCGTTGAGATAAAGTACCTGAGAGATATAATAGGAGTTACCAGAAAGGACAAAATTAAAAACACATACATCATATAATATAAGCACTATATATAATAAGAAGCACTATAGATTGAACTTGAATTACAATATGTACAGCAAAGACATCTAAAACCATGGAATAAAGTGATGAATAACATATGATAACATAGAGTCAAGACATGGAGAGAAGCAACAATATTGTACAAAAACATTAACTTTTCAATAAGTAATAGAACTTTACTCTTTGTTATGCTCTTTAATAACATTACCTCGTTTTTACTAGGCCCTTAAAAAGTTAATCAATTTTATTAGGTTTAAATACTTAATGGAAGAGCTCTTATAAATTTTCCGATATTTAACTAATTAAATTGTGAAACATGTAAAAGATAATATGTCAATTTTTAATAGTCCCCCTACAATATTAATTTTATTTTATTTAAATACTTAGTACATGAATTACCTAATTTAGTAATTTAAAAGTATTCGGAACATCCTTCAAAATTCAATAAAAATTTCCAAAATTTCATAAAACTTGTTTAAAAAACTCATGTGATAAAAGCAATTTTTTAAATATAATGTACAGAAGCGGCATCTAGTTTTGAGGTGCATAGACTCCGATTAGTCTATATATGTTGTAGGAATCATACATATATCCCTTTAGTCTGAATTTAGCCGATCTCCAAAGCAAATAAGATTGGTAAATGTCAAATTTAATCATGGAGGAGACTCATTTTTCCATGACGGAGACTTATTTTTCCTTGAAGAAAAAGGTTCTGAGTTTTACCCCAATATTACATGTTCTACAGGGTGTTGTAAAATCCTTGAATTGAACGTTCCTTAAAGGAACGTGTATATATACCATTAAGAACATAAAAATGTTGTAATATATTTTCCGCAAACTATCTGTTTTCTCAAAAATTGAGGATTAAAACTACATTTGGCAACTCTACGCTAAGCATCTAGGTATCTGAAAGGTAAGTTCTTCCCATTGGCCGGAGTATAATTCGAATACGACCTCTGGTGAAAAAAAAGTGAACCCTTCAAAGCAGTAAAATAATAATAGTTGTGCTATTATGCTGGAGTTTTCATTTTGTATATTTCTTTGTACTTACTTTACTTTTTATTTTATAATGAAAAGGACAAGAATCGCAGTTACGGATATTTGTTTTACTACTTTAATGATTGCTGACAGCGCCCTCGAACGAATTCTACTTTTCACAATTGTAATTAGTTACCTGAAACGCGTTGTCGGCTTTAGGTGCTTTTCTGTAGATAATAAGAAATATATTAGATACATTCTATATATATATATATATATATATATATGTATACTCCTATTATATCTGACAGTAATTCACCTTACCACGTCTTTTGATGCCCAGTGACGTTTTCATTGAAAAATGTTTATCCCAACAGAAGAAATTCATAAATACCAATGGACATATGGAGTGCTCCCGTATTATCGTGGTAATATCCGTTAATATCTTGACCTTCTCTTGTCAAACCGTTGAAGGTCAGAACAGCTTAAATCTTAAATGCCCATTGAGACCATCAAACTTTAGTCCTCTAGATTTTTTCTTATGGGGATATCTCAAAACAAAATAAGCATTAGCATGACCATTAGATCTATCACACCACAGATGTTGAAGACGCCACTTTTATTTAAGATTAGGGTGTTTGCCAGGACACGCGGAATCTTTTGAGCATATTTGTTACATTAACTCTAATTGTAATTTATATGTTTTTATTAAAATTCAAAATTATTATTTTGCTTATTGATTTCGAATGGAATTCAAAACCTAGATATAGTGCTAAATTTCGCCTTGAATGCAATTTCAATGATATACCACTTGGCATACTGTCTCAAGTATCAAGTCGGTAACGTCAATAACAGAAGTCACATGAGTGCAACCAATATGGTGTAAATATACGCTACAATCAAAATCGATTGACGTGTTTCAACATATGGACAAGTGTTAAAATATGGAGATTTTAAGTTTATTTAATTTGGCTGTTACACATTGTATAAACTATAACAGTACATAATAATAAAAGTTTAAGTTCTCAATTTCCAACACTCTTCACATGGATCCTGAAGATGTTCCAGTTAGTTTCGATAATTTAAATATTCTGCCAGATCCAAGCTAAAGACAAACAAATCTTCTAACTTGGTCCATTTGGTGGAAAAATGTCTTACGTCAACATATTATACTTTGCAAAACCAATACATTCAGATATCCGGCACTCTCAATCATTGTCAATATTTTCACCAAATTCTACCATGGAAACAGTATCCAATGGCTCCCTTCCTTTTTTGATGATGGTTACATGTAAACCCAACGGTACTTTAGATTACTCTGTATGCAGAAAAAAACCCATACTGACAAATATCTGCAATACACCTCACACTATTACCTGTAATTAGAACAATTGAGTAATCAACTCTTTAGTTGCAAGTGTTATCTCTATCCCTGAACAAGGAAATCTTTCACTTGAAAATTTCACATACAAAAATATATATCCAAATTTCAAAAATCTAACCCAAAAATTCCCCTTCAGAACCTTAAGTCTAAGTTCCATCAGTGTCTGTACCATTTATTCCCTTCGTAACTGTGTCACTAAAATTCTTCGTAAAGAAGTAATACGTGCAGTATAAAAACCCCCAAGAAAAGTTGGTAAATATCCACCCTCTGCAATTAATCTATTGCTTCCAAAGGCATACACAAAGTTCCTTGCATAGGGGAGAAACAGGGCAACCAGTAAGAACTCGTATCAAAGAACACCGCAGATACATGAAATCTGACCTATTTATACATTCCGCAATTGCTGAACAACGGCACCAAATGGCCCATCATATTCTATTCGATAGAAATAAATACTAGCGAAAGCTCCATATTCTTACTATGGGAAGATTCGAGAAACAATAACATTACAAAAACATCCAAAAAGTATAAACAGAGAAGATTAATATTATGTTTCTCCCATTGTAAATACTCTCTTTCGTATAGGACGGGTAGTAAAAAACGACATATATATATTTTTTTTATTATTTCAGTACTTAACAGAATCAGAAAACAGATAAATGGTACATTTTAATAATTAAAAGAAAATTACACAATTAATTGGATCCATATAGTTTTTTAAAATGTCCTTATATTTTTTATAATTAACATCAATTACATTGTGGTCTACATCGAGAATAATAACTTGAGTAAAGATATATCTTTAAAGACTATAATAAACAGTGAAACGGTCTATTGAAAAATTGTATACTGGTCGATATTTTATACAATAAAATTATCATTTATTGAAAAGTTTAAAGATTAATTTTCAATAAATTAAATTTATAATAGAAATCAACATTTTTTTTATAATAACTGTTCATGTTTGTCGTCTCGTTAGCTTAGATTATAAATAGACATCTGGCTCGATCTGTATACTTTATAAAAAAATTCTCCGTTGAATGTGGGGTGGAGATTCGAGACTACCAGCGTTTGACAGAGATGAAATAAATAGGAACTAATGTGGTGACTTACACATTTTAAAATTAGTGGAATTACGAGATGTAATTAATCCATATGGAATCCATCCCCGTCTAACCTCCAATCTTCAGTCGTCACTCTCACTCATATTATAAATATACAGTGAGCACCTAAAAGTTGGAACAAATTCACTTAAAGCTTTATTTAGCCAATAAGTAAAAAAGCTCGAACACGTCGATTTTCTTTTAGAGATGTGCATTTTTTGGTATTGGCATATTATTTATGACGTCATCACTCTTCGAGTCAACGTCTTTTTGTTTAAATAGCACTAGCCTATTATGTTTGTACCGTTAAAAGTACGCATTTTTTTTGCGTATGGGCGTCAGATACTATATTTTTAAGAATTAAACGTTTATATTCAAATAAAATAAAAAATAAAAGTTTAGGAAATTATGAGAAAAATTAATTAAATGTTCAAATTACATACCTTTAGTCGCCTGATCTAACCCTATTGGACTTTTTTTGTGGGGATTATCTAAAGTATAACGTTGATACCCTAATGTTTTGGGTAAGTTTAAAAATTGACTTGTACATTAACGGGAGGCTAATGATATGCAATTTGAATATTTAATTTAATAACTTGTAACTTTTTTTAATTATTTAAAATTTTTTAGATTACATTTGTATGAATCATAAACGTTAATTTCTTGAAGATATTGTTATATAACATTGCATTATATGTGACGTCCATACGCGAAATAATGCGTTCTTGCCAATTACAAAAATAACAATGACGTCACAACTCAAACAGTGATGACGTCATAAATAATATGCGTGTCTCAAAAAATAAAATTGACGTGTTCGAGCTTTTATTCCTCATTGGCTAAATATAGCTTTAAACGAATTTGTTCCAACCTATGTGCTCACTGTATGACTATACACTGCGCCACAAAATTAACGCATAATTGTAAAAACTGCAAAATTTTACTAATACATGTATAAATTCATAATACTCCAAAAGAGACATTAATACTGCGTATTTTCACCTCTTGACCTAATTACGGCTTGACATCTCCTTGGCATGAGTCCTAATGACAGTTAATTTCGGGTAGCAGGAGGAGGATATAGAGCTCTAATTTGCTGTCCCATATTATGCCTTATCTGCTCTATAGGGTTGAGATCAGGGCTTCTGGCTAGCCAGGCCATTCTTGAAAAGCTGACAGCTTGAAGATAAGTTTGCACCATTTGTGCAGCGTGTGGACAAGCCTTGTCTTAGATGAATTCAAAATGATCCCCAATAAATGGGGCCTACGGCACCACATGTTGTTCTAAAATGTTCGTTATATACCGATGTGCATTCACTCGGCCCTCTTGAACATTTACCAACTCTGTACGAACCTCCAAGCTAATGCCACCCTATACCATAATAGATCCACAACCGTAGGCAACTGTTATTATAATATTGCACTGGGAATATCGCTCTCCAGGACGTCGATAAACTGTTCTACGGCGATCTTCACTAAAGAGGAAAATCTAGGCTCATTATAGATTATAAGAGTTGTGGTCGTGGGTAAACTGAATACGTTGTCTTCGATACGCTGCGGTAAGAACTGGCCCTGTAGCAGCTCTATATGGAGTAAAATTCTGTTCCATCAATCTCCTTCTTACTGTATCACGACTTATTTGATAATTATAGCGTTGTTGTAACAAAGTGCTGGTAACAAACCGACTTCTAAGGGTTTCTAATCGCAGAAATCGATCCTGACGATCTGTGGTGACCTTATTACGTCCTTGACCACGTCTTCTTTGGTTACTAGCAGTTTCTCTAAATCGTGCTAAAGCTCTAAAAATCGCAGAATGCGAAACGCCAAACCGTTAACCTAATTGGGTTTTGGATAAGCCTTCTTCTACAAGAGCACCAACCACAGCACATTCCTCTAGAAATAGATACACTTAATACAAATGAGAAATGTTTTTAAACTAATAAACAAAGACAACTAAACAAGTAGAAAGCCAAATAAACAATATTGATAAAATTTAATTTATACCACTTTTTAAATTTTTGCAACTTTTTGCAGTTTTTACAGTTTTCAAAAACCAAAGATAACTTGAAAAGTTTAGAAGACAACCTAAATAAATATTTATTAGCCATTAACGTAGAAATAAAATATTTAATTTTAAATGAATATTCTTTAATTTTGCGACGCAGTGTATATACATATATATACTTGGTAACAAAAGATATTCGTATAAATATTAAATAGATTGCCTGTTTTGAACAACAAAACTAATACATATGAATATTGTTTATATAAAGAAACAATAATTTGGCAACTTAAATTTTTCGTTTTCAGGAATCAAATAACATATTTACGTATAGGATTTTTAGTACAAATACCGTTGCACGTCAGGAGTGACCTACCTCTTTCGTCATAATACTGCCAACTAATTAAAATTTCCCTAACTAAGATAAATCATACGAAACATCACGAAAATTCACGAGGACTCATGAACGTGGTCACAGTACTAAAAAACCGAAAAAGTAATCGTAATTATTTTGATAATTTTAGAATTATTTCAATTATATTGGCTTATATACGTCTTATTCTTTATAATATAAAGTTTATAAATCATTAATATATGTTTAGTACTCAAAAAACCATAATTTACATTAAATAATTTTGAAATGTTCTACGCCCATGAGACTCGTATTTATGATGAAGAAATGACATTGTAGCGATTGGCATGCCTTGATGCGACGTTGTCGAGTATTTAGATTGAAATATTTCAACGATTTCTGACGTCCGGCCGTCAACCAGTTGTGTGTTTTCACCACGTTTTCGGTAATTTTATAATAATGTCTTTATTTTTTTGCTTTGCTAGATAGTTAATAAATAGTTTGCTATCTTTTTTATATATCTCTATTTTATTTATTTAATAAAAATATAGTTCAAATAAACAACATAATATAACGATTTTTATAACAGATTATTGAATATTAGAAGTAGATAATACAGCAAGAAGAAGAAGAATATCACAGTTGTAGATTGCTAATGAATCAACTGAGAAAAACATTTTTCAAATGTACTTTAAAACTGGCAGGATGAAGTGTCTTTAGTGTGAGGATCATATATTGTTCATATACGCTTCAATAAATTAATTTTTCATAATAATAAAGCTAAACTACATAACCTAACCTTACATTTTTGAAACTTCCTACATTCCTCGACAATTTAGACAAGCCGACAACACTGCAGGGTCGTGATCTCATAATTGATATATGACGTGCAACGGGATTTGTATTAAAAATCCTATATTTTATATTTAGCCAAAAAAGCCTCAAACATGAGTCAGAAACAAATTAAAATATATATATATATATATATATATATATATTGAGGTATCTTCTAGTATTATTTCTTGTTGTCTACGGGATAACCCAGATTTTTCGCCAAGCATAATTAAAAAAACAATGATGATAAAAACTGACGATTTTGCATTAATTTATTGATTAAAGCTATTCCAAAGTTGGTTTCTAAACGGCAACTCTATTAGTTTTACTATTACTTTTAAATTAATTTCAGGTACAACTACAAATAAAAGACGTTTACATCCACTAAATACAAAAATGAAAGGGCAACATACATAAAATTTAAAAATTATTGGATTTACAAAAATTAATTTTCTTAAAATTCTTGAATGCCAGATTTTTTTCTAATTACACTGCTTCCATTTTTACCAGTTATATTAAAATAGTTTTATATACATACAAAAATAAAATAGCTTTATTTTAGATTCTACGTTCTATATCAAGTAAGAATGTAGGTTATACCTCCTTGAAAATTTCCAATTTCTAAAAATCTTATCCGATAATAGATGCTGCATTATACAACTTACTTTTCGGAAATGATACAACAAAATTTAATGAAATTCTCGAAAAACATATATACAATTTAGAGTCTGGTGATGAAAATCTTTTTAAGGAGACATCCTGTATATTTTTAATTTTTCATAAAATTTCTTAAATATGATACAGTTACTAATGAGAGATATTGTCTATTTTATTTTTGATTGATGGATATTACAATTGATATCCAATAAAATGTTTTGTGTTCTAATTAAAATTATAATATATTTTTCTGAATTACTTGAAAACAGATTATTATACATCTATTGAAAAGCCGAGCTAATGGTCCTGTATGATGAAAGGCATTACTACACAAGAGAAAATACAAGGATAAAAGCGTTTCGAGCCCCCAGATCGCTAAAAGACGAGAGTTACACTCGGGATTCAATTATCTGTTAATCACTAATATTTTGTCTATAACTCTTCCTTTCAAATAGTAATTTAAACATGTTTAACTTACACAAAAGGTTATGTTCGATTTTCTAATAGGCTAGTGTATATACCAATGCAGTAAAAGTTTTGTGCAAATCGATATTCAATTAGTGGTACCTTCCATTGTACCTCTCCTCTAGCTATTTGAATATAGATCAGATATTAAATTAGACCAGATCATTATGTTTACCTGATCTTACACAGCCAGATTTTATTCTTTCGAATATTTCTCAGTGTGGCAAGGTTGAAATAAAAAACAGTTTGAAAAGTAATGAATGAAAGTAATGTCAAACGGTACAATAATTGTTAGTTACTCTTAGAAGCTGGGAGTACAAAATTCAATATTATGCGAACTTTGTAAATTGGGAAACTGCTGCAGGAACACACGTTTTGAATTAATGGGGAACAAATTTTGTTGTACTTGAACTTCTGTATGCGAAACTTTTTGTTTCATGTATGTTTAACTCATTAAAGCCTATCCATCAAGTGAAGTTTACAGGATGTCCATTTTACAATTTTAAAGTAATTAGAAAGTATGTATAAAATTCAAAATATTTTTTGCCATCGAATACACCAAACAAAAACGGCGCGTTTTGAATAGTATTTTACTGATGGTGTTGAAATTTTAAAATTTTATATAAAAAGACAAGATAATTTAGAATATTAGAACATACATTTATATTATTATATACAAAAAGTATAGCAGTGTATATAAATCACGCATTATATGTTCTCTACTTTATCTTAATTTAGTTTCCAATTTCAATATTCATTATGTAGAGACATTAAAGTAATTAGGTATTTAAATATTGTTTTATTTCAACTTGTAGGCATAAATTCATCAATTTACTGTACTGTATCCCTGGAAATCCAGGTTAATAATTGAAGCAAAATTGCATGACATTATGTATAATTTAATGCGTACCCAGACTTGTCTAGAGTATTAGAGCTGAACAATATTTACTCATAAATATTTATAAATGCATTTTCTCATTTACTTACGATTAAACTTTATTTATAGGATTAAATTTAATCTACATTCGTTGACATTGAGAAATATATTTATTAAAAACATAGAAAATCCAATTTTTAATAGTCTTTCATGAATAAATTTAGATTAATCAAATATTTCGTTTTAGCTAAAATTTTTAGAAATTCTGATTCGTTTCATTCTATACTTAATCTTTGTTCTACATATTTATTCAAGATGGTTCAAAATTATGTACCGTAATTTTTAGAGTTGAAATTATTTTTTTCCAAAATTTAATAAAGATAAAACTTTATGAATGAGTAAAATAAAATAATTGCCTGTTAAAGATCTTCCAGAATGTTTGTGAATAACAGGTTCATATTTTAGACGGACCTCTATGATAAGACAGATAAACTAGTTTTGAATTTTTTAATTGCTAAACGTTAGTCCAACTTTATAAAATACTATTATGATTAAATAAAATACAGTTCAAATTACTCACAATATTGAGTATATTTTTTAGGAGTTGGGAGAAAGGTTTTCTTTTAAAGATTTCTTATAAACAATTACAAATCTGGTAATTGTGGCACTTAAATGTGAACCATTTTGCTTCAAATTTTATAGGCAGTTTTCATTTTTAATAAAAAAAAATTAATGAATTCTTATTTATTTTTTTCGTGTTTAAATATTTTATACAATTTTACACTATACTCAGGATGTATACTATTCATAGAACATTTTTTATTTATGAACAATAAACTTTTAAACTTTCTATAAACTAATCTCTTAATTTAAAATACAATTTTTTCAGATATTTCAATATAACATAAGGTCAGTGAAGAGAAGATTCTTTTAAGACTTGGTGTGGCAAATGGTCCTATTTATAAAACTAAAACTTCTTAAAAACAAAAGTAAGATTTTTTTAGAGAACTCACATATCAGTGTCTGATATTAGAATTATTGATTATATTGGTTTCTTTTAACGATTATTGTATTCAAAAATAAATTCATATATTTATATATAGATGCTGATTTATAGTGTATATCCTCTCCTCTGTGTCTCACCTATCTAAGTATATATTCATATACATACAGGCGCTATACATTTTTCTACTTTCTAATTATCTTGCATTTAATGTTGTTACATAGAAACTTATTATTGGAAGTCCATTTCTTTTACCTCGTTATACGTTCTTATCCTTCATTAATCTTTCTCCTTTTATACTCATCAAATACTGTTCTTAACGTTTTGCTTTCCCAAACCTCCAACTTATTTTTTTAGGACTTAAATTTCTTTTTCTCTTAAATTTGCTGTTGCGATTCACTTTTAAGGTTCTTTATTGTATGCAGTTTTATTTTTTGTGGTAACATCCAGAAACACTCTTTTCCTTATTCTCATTTTCTGATTTTCGTTTTAAATTTTTTGAACCAAACTCAACGTATTTTTTCACCTGGTGATACTTTGTATAATCATTTATTTTCTCCGAGTCCATACTGATATAGAGTTATTGTTAGAACACAAAAAAAATTCTTTCTTCAATATGCTGAGCAGGACTATATCGTCTCTATTATCATTTATTTTTTAAAGTCTCTATTGCTGTATTCTACTATTTATTCCAAAAATAATCTTAACAAAATATTTTTTCTTACTTTCTTTTTCTTTATTATACGAACTTTTTAAAGCTACATAGATAAGACTTATTCATTTCTCTTCTTTTCTAATACCCATTCAATTTGAGTATGCTTTTCGATATCCATTTTCTCTTATTTCTTTTCTTTTGTTTATAATAATAGTTCAAGATATATAGCCCATTCTCTTCGTCTTCTCTTTTTTTTTTATTTAGGCAAACCGTCCTTAAAATAGTACACACCCTGAATAGCTAGGACAAAAACAAGACACAAAGGGATTAACAATACTACTACTAAAGTGCTATGAACTTTTATGCCTGTTGTAATGAATTCTTCTATTGAATATTAAATAAGTAATATTTTATATTAAAAATTGAAATCCAGAATTGAGTTGATATTATGGAGACACGGTAAATAATTCCATTTTTAAAGTGATATAGCACATTCATGATTTAAAATTGCAAGTTTGATCAGTGTTGATCCAAATATAATAATAAATATAAATATAAATATATTGAATATGTAATTTTATCAGCTTTCTAATTAAAACTTTATATGTATCAATAACAAAAATAAGACTTTAGTAAGTTTTCATTTTAGGTAGGTACATGTAGGCTTTCTAAACAGCATTAAAAATGAACTTAGTTTCACAGTTATTACATTTTTTATACACATAAATTCATAAACATACATTTATACAAATACTGACCAAGTGTCTTTTAACTTAAATTTGAGCACTGATTAAACACATATATAATCCATCCATTTCATTATCTAAAGTGTTTACACACTGTTCCTTCTGGATGAAATTCACACGTTCCCCCCGTAACTAGGCCTCGGAGGGTATAAATAAGGACTTCTGGCCTTGGGAGTTCCGTTTGTGGGTCGCGAACCTCCCCCATTCACCGTTACTATCGTCGTGGTTGTAATTTCCGAAGTACATGATTCCCTTTTGTGATAGATGTTGGTCGGCTGGCTGTACAATCTGCAAAAAAAACGTAAAAAATGTGATAAATTACACGAAAAGAATTTAATGGGTTTCAGATTGAAAATTAACTGCTATAACGAAGAGAGCTTTTAAGATTGAAACAACGGAGTGTTTTAAAGAGTAACCAAAGAAGATGAATACATATTAATCAAAAAAATTTGGGAAAAATATAATCGAGGAATGAAGTCAATTTTTCCTCTCTTGTTCATATATTTGCCATTAACAATTTGCTAATAACTTTTTGCTAATAACTTTTTGCTATGGTTTAATTAACTAATTTAATGATATATGGTATATAAACTACTCGTGTTAAAAAATTTACGAAATAGTTTTATTTAGTCAGATTCCACTACATTTACCACTCTATACTATGATTATTCTTATACAGGTTCAGAAAGTACCTAAATGGACATAAGCGAAATTTTAAGGAGCAGCAGCGATGTGTCCCCTCTCAACCGAACTAAAGGTACGACTATGACTGCCGTTACGTTACTATCGAATTGACTGGAACGATGTTCCCACCTCAATATATCCCTACTTCAAGATACTAGTAATACGTTCTCTCTCTCTCTTTCATAACGCGTTCTTTATCACTCGCTTGAATTTGTGTATATCTACAAATATTCAGGCCGAATCTGTATATAAAAACACACTGTATACAAAACTAAAATAAGTGCTGAGAATTGTGCCATCGATTCTTAGGACAATAATAACAATTTGTGACAAGAAATTTTGTAACTGTACTTACTTGATAAAGCATGAAGTGAACACACGACTGATTACAGATTAATAATAATAATAATAATAATAATAGTAATAATAAAATTTGAAATGTTTATCCATTTCTTAAAAAGACTGTGCTTATTTAGCATTTAGAAATTTAAGCATAAAGCAAACAAACCAATTGTTAGCTGGTTTACTGAAAACCTCAAAACAAAACGTAAAATAATTAATAAACCTGTAGTATAGATAAAAAATATAATCAAAAAACTCTTTGAACTTATCATCTAATACTTTTCTTTCACACAGTCAAAAAATTAAAATAGTTCCTCCTGGTTTTAAATACTAAAGTTCAAAACAGTAGTGAAGCCATCTTCCAGTATTTGATTATTTCTATAGGTACTAAACTTAGTTTTTAAATTTGTCGATACCAAGCCTGTACTAAATAAACCTTGCTGCCGGTAATCGCAACATTTTGCCAAATCTTATCTCTTGCATTGTTTTTCAATAAGCAGAATACTAGTGGTATAGAGTATATAGTTACCATTTAGAAAAACATGTATCGTAAACAATTATTTATAAAATGTTGTACACTATGTAATACAGTGAAATCACATAATGAATGAATTTAAATTATTGAAAATATTATGTTTTAGTTGTGTCTTTACCGATTAAAAACTCTTGATTTCTAGTGGTTGCCGGTTTTAAATTTTCTAGAGCAACACGAACTTCTAACACATTGTTTTTAGTTAAATATTTCCATGAGCATAATACATATTTTTTCTCATACAATATTATATTGTCAGACAAGCTGTACTCCTAATACCAAGAGATAGAACTTTTCTGGTTATTTTCGATATGACATTTTCTGCTTTTCTCTTCGCAGAATAGGATAAGGTTTGTCTTTGTAAAATATGTTCTTTTTCCGCCTCATGGTTATGGTCTTCGTTGAGACTACTTATAACACGACGCCTAGTTATTTCAACTAACATATGTACCTATATATATTTATGTACCTAGTTACTTTTAATTTCTAATTTCTAATTATTTATTGTTCTTGTCAACCAAAAAGTTTTTCCTCACTGGCTGAAGATTTCGGTCAAATCTTACTTGCCGTGGGTATTTTCAGGTTAAATCAACTAAACTTTTCATACTGGAATATTGTTAATATTCAATTAACGATAATTTGGACTTTTTTCTAATTTTTAATACATTTTTTGGGAATTTAAAAATAAATTTGAGATATATTTCAGAAACCCCTGGACATTGTATTCAGTGACCTGGATAAAGTAATGCCGAGTTAGACATTTTAAAAGTGTCATTAAGAAATTGTCCGTCTTAAGAGATATGCCAAATTGGATATATCGCCCTGATCCTGTCGCACTAAAACTGCACTAGAAAAAAAGAATATTTTAATGTTTAAAAACGTAGAATAAAATCTCTATTGTGATAAAGAGACAACCAATAAAAAAGAATGCGACGTGTATAAGCATAACAAATTCCCACATAGGAACGTGAAATAGATCGGGAAAAAGGAGGCTTTTTCCCTTCCTCTTTCTAATCAAGCGTTCAACAAAGAAGTTAACTTAATTTATTATCTTACTGTCAAAAACCAATTACCTCTTCATCTTATCGATCATATGTATTGTATGCTCTGTTATAAGTTTAAATTATGTTTTCAAGTTTCTCAGACCAACTCCTTTTCAGGAGTCTACAAATTATCTTTTGCCACCTGTAAGGCATTTTATATCGGTCAATGTGGGCTTAGGCTCGACTGTCGTATTAAAGAACATGTATTCTACATTAACAAATACCTTAACGCTGATATTTGCAATACTCCTTCTTCATTTGCTAACCACATCGTTTCTGGAAAACATCAATTTGATAAAGAGAATGTTACTTTACTCCACAATTCCTTTAGACTAAATATCTTACAATTGTTGAAATTGACACTGTTTGTTCCTCTAATAGTTCTCTTTGTCTTAATGAACAATAGTTAACTCATGAAGCTTATATTTTCTCAAATCTTAATCTTACTTAATTTCAAATTTGACCCTTTTAGTTTTTACATTTTACAGTTACATTTCCAATCCCATTAATATGTCAGATTATTCTTATTGTCCACACAGTCCTGTGAAATAGTGGGTTCCTCCATTCTTCTTGCCGCTAACCATAGGCTCGAATCTTTGGGTCGTTTGCACATTGCACCTGTTTCTTCCTTCCGGTGTTGACAGTTGATGGAATCCACATTTTTAGTTTCTCTGAACTGAAGTGTGGTCTAATCGTTAGTGCTGCCTTTCATCTAATATTTTCAATTTGCCTATTTGGCTTCGTTTTAGCCTTCGTGAGTTTATGTTAACTCTAACTATCCCACTTATAGTGGGCTTCCTTGGTTCGTTCCATTTGGGGGATACAAGTCTTCTCTTTTCTTATTGGTTGTCATACTTGTGTGGTAATCCACTGGCTTTTGTTTCTGTTTTCTACCCTATTTAGGGTGCCCTTCTTATTCCACCTACCTAAATTTGTTTTATATTGTAGTCTTTCGCTCTTTATTTCCTCTTCCTCTCGCGAGGATTGTTTCCTCACAGTTATTTTTAAATTTTTCAGCAGTATCCTGTTGTTTCTGATTTGCATAAGTGCACTAAAAGTGTTGATCCACTTTTTATTCTTTTCTATTGAAGCATATGCATTAACTATTAAAATATTAACTGTTTAATTTTTGATGTTAAGTTTACCACATATTTTTTTAATTTCACATGTCAACTTTAACTTTAATTATTTAATTTTTGCTGTTTCATAAATTTTAACTAGGTAAGTTTATTGATTGTATGCTCAAACATTTTGCAATACTGTTACTTTGGTTATTGTGGACCTGATGATGACTTACTATAGTCGAAACTAGTCGTCCTTATTTTTTACAATAAAATATTATGCGGTAATGATTTGGAGTTTTTTTGATTAATCCTCTATACCACCGTCTCTATAGTTATAATGTTTATTTAGTTGTTTTTAAATTGTTTTGAAAATGATAATTTGGTACCCATAGTATCTGCTATGCTAAAATATTTACAGACAATATGGCACCCAGCCCTATAAATAGAAAATATTTAATGGATTAAAATCTTCAAAAA